>JANKKI010000110.1:2005000-2296894 GCA_025175665.1 Cinchona pubescens
GTATAAACCAACTACAAAATACCTGTATTTTACTATTATAATGACTAACTTAAAAATTAAACAATCTCCATACTACTAAATAATTTTAAACTTTAATTTTGGTCATCTAGATCAATTATCTTTTTTATGTGTCTAGATAATTTAATTTATAAAATAAATATACTTTATATTACAAGTAATATTTTTTTATTTCAATGTACAGTTTGTGTATTTATTAATGATATACTATTACAAACAAACCAACTGTCAAAAAAAAAAAAAAAAAATAAAGTATCGAGAAAATTTTTTTTTTTTAAAAAATTACTCTTAGCATAAACATATATTGTAGAATGAGAATTCATGTAAATTTTTTTACTTTTGGCATAACAATAATAAAGCATAATAAAATATTATAACTTGTTAATATTAAGTAAAATATATTAATCCTAAACATGTATAATGACTCTACATGCATAATTTTTATTTGTATTCTTAGAATAAATTCTTTAAATTTTTTAGGCTATCTTTTTTTGTACATTTTTATTCGTTAATTTTAGTATTAATAATTCATTGCAAATTCTAATATTATAATAAAATATACTTTATTTTATTATAATATATTTTAATTTAAAAATTAAATCATAAGATACATGTAAAATTAGATGTTATAATTAATAAAATATTAGAAGTAATATAATTTTTTAACAATGAGAAAAAGGATTAGAAAAAATAAAATGAAAAATAAGAGAGAGAAAATAAATAAAGGAAAAAAGAAAATGACATTCACTTAACTAATGTATTGGGGGTATAATGGTCAATTTTTAGCAAAAATGATATTTTAAATAGTTGACCACATGTCAAGGGTGCAAAATGTCTATTAAAATTGTTTAGGGGATATTTTGCAACTAAGGTAATAGTTGGAGGGGGCATTTTGCTTTTAACCCTATGCTAAATTAGTGTTTTGTATAGCTTTTCACCTTTCAGTTCTGTTGACTCTTCCCTTTTGCATTATCCTCCCCTTTAAACAAATAATAGACATGAATATGTATCAAACAGTGAAAATATAAAGCCTCAGAATTACCATTAACTATAATTGTTTACACGATTAGTCCAAGTATTTTTCGATAATTTCCTTATGAGTGTATTTCTATTTAATGTGTACTCGTTTGACGGATCAAACAATAATATAAGTGTATACTCTTAAGAATTTTCTAGTTTATATCTCACCAGAAAACACCGTAGAATAGATAGAATTTCACAGGGGTATTTATAAGTTAGGTTAGAGATCCTTATTTGGAAGACAAAAAATCCCTAGGACTTATTTCCATCAAGAAAATTACTATAATTACATAACCAGAAATATTACAATATATTATATTTCCTAATATATAATATTCTGACTAATTGATTGAAAATATTATTCAGTCACACCAAATGTGGGATATCAATTAATTAGGTAAAATTACCAATTATCATACGGGTCACATATAAAGTCTTATATTGCAAGTCTTACATTCTCCCACTTGACCCAAATGTATCCAAATGTATTAGTCAGACAACTTCATAAGTGACAAATTCTTAGAATAGCCAAAATCTTTATTGCCACTCTACTAACTTAAAGGTTATGTAACAAATATTGAATTAGAAACTACTAATACACGAATCAAGGCAGTTGTACTCTAAAACTAATACTTCCTTCTATGTATTACAATGTACAATATTATCCAATCAAATACTATAAAAACTTTATGAATGACTTATTATAAATCACTCAATATCCAACGTTATGGATCAAATGATCCCAACTTTATACATGACAATAATGTGCACTGAAAGTCATGTAAACAATAAAATATCTTGAATGTCTAGACTTCAACAATAGATAGAAAACAATTGCAAAATTAAATTGAGCGAATGAGTCCCTTATGAGTTATATGATCATGGACAACTTAGCCGGCAATTTTACTTGTTAGATTAACTACCATGACTCGATACTTATGTACTCAATACCCACTCTTACTCCCAAAATTATCTCTAAATATTAAATCCTTATGTCGATTTGTGTGTCTTGATTCCCACTTTACTCTTAATATTCTTAATGAAAAATCTTGAGATCAAGATAAAATTTTAATGGCCAAATAGCAATGTCAAGAAAATTTTAGACCATACAAAAATACCCGTAATATAATTTTATAGCAGCATCACATTTTCTCCAACCATATGCAAATTCCAATACATAATGTGAACACGTATGATTTGTTCACTCCAAGAAATGGTTTGTAAAAGTAAGTAATATTTAATCGTTCAAGAACTCTTTCATAAAGACTTATGAGATAGTCCAAGTACATTCATATTCTATCTTTGTGAATGCCAACCATATATGAGGATTCACCAATATCCTTCATTTAATAGATCTATGTAAGAAATTGCATTACCCTATATATTTATTACAAGAAGAATTTCATGTGGACTAAATATAATTGTTTTCCACTAACTTTGATGTATATTAAATTTATTGTCTTTATTCTTTTGAAAGATCAAAATGAAGAAACAATTTTAATATATCATTCACAAGATATTTATAGACCTTTAAGTTGACACATATATACCTCAAATTTTTGTTTCACAATAATATAACTACGAATTAAAATAAGTTATTATTGCTATAAAAAATTTCTAAAACCTTAATATAGATTTGTCGGTAATCAGTGTTTTTTTTTTATGACATTAGACTAAAACATAGAATTTTCTCTATTATACCTTTGTGAAAGCATAATTTAATAATAATTATATCTTATCTTATAATTAGACTTTTGTAGGTATACAACATAGTAGTCATATTACTCTAAGAACTTATTTCACTCCCTCTGTTTTGAGAGATCTATTCTTATACACATTTGTTAATATAATTTATCTTAATGTGATCACTTTAATATGGAGTTATTCAATTAATTGCTTATTCGAACTAACTTGAAAATTATTTTGAAAAAGCCATCAATCTACCGTATGTCAAGTAACCAAAAATGGCAGCTTTACTCTTTTTAGATTCCATTGAATTAAATCACTCCTGTTTACTTTATGCTCTTCAAGAATTATGAACAGTGGTTTCAACAATTCTTAAAATGTACAAAAGTATAGAAAATTCTTGGACTTAATTAATAACCTTGTTATTAGATTCTCTATGTGCGAGTTATATACCCTCACTTCAACCGAAAATATCCATATATGAGTACATCTTAAACTTGGTTTTCATTTATTCCATGATCAAATATTGTTTAAACAATATTGGAAGGAACAATATTCTAGATATGCACCCCGATCATAAGGTTTCAGTCCAAGAAATAAAATTACTTAAATTGCTAATCATACTTTGACTATGTCTGTAATTACTCAATTCATTCCCTAAATTATACTTTTAAAGTGTAACCAATCATGCATTGTTTGTTCATTAATCAATGCCTTGTAATTAAAGAATTATGAGAAATTAACATGCTAACACTCTTCATTATATTTTCTAACTTTAAATTTCAAATTCTACACTTCTTATTTGAACACTTATAAACACTTTTCAAGTGTTGATTAATTCTTTAACATCAAACAAAAAAAGAAGGACTATAGTCATAGTGATCCTCTTATTCAACTACTTTGATAATTTCTGAGCACCTCATAGCGTTTTTGGGAAGTTTTTGTTAGCCACTAGATCAATAATGGAAAGGATGGCTAAAAAGGATATCTTGACCCTCGGATCTAACTGGATACCTGGAACAGCTCTCAGATTCTTTTGTTTTTCCTTGTAGGGCCATTCCTAACTAAGAAACCTAAGCTAAAAGCGCAAGTGGGGTGTATTTATAGTCACCTTTGTCGCTTCATACCTTTGAATGGTTTTTTAATAATGAGATAAACAAATATCTCAAATTAATAAAAAATAGTAGAAAATAATTCACAAAATTTTGGTGTCATAATCAAATGATGAAAACCCCTTTGGAATATTTAATGTGCTTGAGTAGTCTACTTTTCTTTTTAGTCTATTAATCACCATAGTTGATAAACTAAAAACTTTTAGGAGCTTATGATTAATCAACTCCTTATTTTTTTTCTTACTTGAAGATATATTCAACCTCCAATGCCAAACTTAAATAGTTCCATCACTAATACACTTAGTTCATCTTGATAAGTTTAGTAGGATCAAATGAAAGGTTTTGTTCAATTCAAACATTAGTCAAAACTCCAAATTGAGCAACTCAATTTTAAAATATTTGCTACATCAATATTCCAATAGTAATTATTTCGTTTAAATTTGGAGCATGATGAAAAACAAATTTTAATGAAAAAAATATTTTCTTTAATGAGCAATAACACTTCAAATTTTCATGTGTCAAAGCATATTTCTATAACAGAAGTATACATTTCCTTTTATTTGGAAATTCAATACATATTGACAATGTGATTTGTTAATAAAACAAATTTTATAAATGTATCAACATTCATTACACGTCAAAAATTGAGATTATCTTTACTCGAGTTATTTTTCTCAATCGAGGTAGAAAATCATTTAGAGTTCTCTCTCGTATAAAAAACATTTATCTTATTATTGTTTGATTTAATGTGATAACATAATTTTCTTTATTTGTATTTTTGTCATGAAACATGTTGTAATCTTTAGGTTTCTCATATGTAAATCTACCTTTATTTCTTAGCCTCTATATCCTTTTAATACACATAGTTAAAATCAGTAATTAACCGTGTTTCCTTATGTGTATTGTAGGAGAATCGAATAGTTAATAAATGCTTTAAAGAGAGAATCAATAATGAAATGATCCAAATATAACTCAAAATCTCAAACAAGTTCATGATATAGCAAAATCTCATTCTTTTAAATGAATTCATGCTCAGGTCTTAATCTTAAAGTGTCATATAAGAAAACCTCTTAAGGTTTCTTATCAAAACTTGCAATTATTATTAAACAGTTTTCATATATGGTTTGACTATAAAATAAATAGGGTTAAACTCTATTTTTATGTGAATAAAAGGTCTAATTAGAAAAATATCAAAATTTCTCTTATTTCTCATATTCAACCATTAGTAATTATACAACTCAATAATATGATGAAATGAATAATTCATTCTCATAATATACTAATTTGAAACTTGCACCCAAATAAATAAGAAAAATGTATCAATAGCCAAACTAATAGCAATCACAAATATTGGAATAACACAAATAATTAGGTAAAATAGCAAAAATACTTGAATAACTAAGAATACAATGCACTAAATCTATGAAGATTTAAAAACATATATTTTGAATAAACCCATGTTTTGTTCAAATAGTAAATTCACACCTTCCCGTGGGTAGAGGTTGCGAATAATGCATTGAAGAGACATTTCTTTATAATAAGACTAGTAATTTAAAATTATAAATTGGAAATAATTTCGTACATGTGGATATGGAAAAATTTCTCAACTTCCTGTCTAGTTTACCATTTTATTTCAATTAATCTCCAAAATTGTCATTTCCCTATGGGGCCAAGTGAATTATCTTAATAAATTAATTTCAAACTTTATCTAGATGTCAATTTCTCTTTATTTGTCACTAAACGACATGTGACACTGATGTGATAAATAAATAGAAAATCATTTACACACAATATACTTATTGTGGCTATTTTTAAGTATATGTGTGATGAGAAAATCTGTTTACTATCTTAATAAGTTATCTAACCAATATGTTGACTAAAAGTGACAAATTTTAATCACTAAATCATATGTGATGGAAAATCTTCATGCACTAAATATTTGAATTTTGTGGCCACTCTCAAATATGAAATGCGCAAAGTTCTTAACAATGGCATTAATAACTCGTCAATTATCAACTTTTCATAATGCTGACTAAAAATTCTTCGATTTCCTTTCAGTTGATTAGAATAAACTATACAGCAAGTATTGAGATGTTATAACTACTCTCAAATACATGATGTAAGATTTTTATAAAGGAAATTCAAATAAATTTACATAACTAGTCAACTGATCATTTTATGTTGATAAAAATTATATATATATATAATTCCATATATATATACTGTATATGTCATCCAAGGACCATGATATGTGATAAAGTAAAACATATGGAATTACTACCAATATATATACATATAAATATCTTAAGGTCCTAGACTTTTAATGATATCCATAGATTCAATATGACATACATAATTACATAATTTATATTTGTGTATAAAAATTCAAGACAAATATATGTCAACAAAATAATAGACAATGCACTGATTTGAAACTATATGAACTTAAATATTAAGTTCTTATGGACAATAATCACCAAGTAAAAAATAGCATACTTGTATATCAAATGGAACCAAGTTAGCATGTTTATACATGTCATATTGACTATTCAAAAGTAAGATCAATAGGAATACTGTACTATATCTAATAGATCAGTCCAAAAGAATACCTATGTAATGAAACTTGATTTCTTAATATTGTCTAAATAACAATTTAAACATATTACTTCATTGATGTTATTCATTTGTGGCTTTCACAAGTAACAGATCGTGAGTACTAGTGGCACAAATCAGCACGGCAAATTGAAATTGCTTGAACTATTGAGTAGTACCGATCATATTACATAGAAGCACCAGAAGTTGTTCAACAACCATCGACGTTTATTTTGACTATCATCAAAATTTTATGACAATAAATTATAAAATATTACGGTAAACAATATAAGTAGAAGTAAGCTTTGATATCAAATGTAAATACGCATGAATATGTATCAAGTAGCGGAAATATAAATCAAGATTTTCTCCAATCATAACTGGTTAAACAATTGGTCTAAGTATATTTTAGAGAAAATACCACTTATGAGCATATTCCTATTTAATGTGTACTTGTTTTGACGGTATAATGTAAATGTATAACGGTAAGAATCTTTTAACATATGTCTAACCGAAAACATTGTGGAATAAATAGAATATCACAGGCTTATTTATAGGCTAAGTTAGAGATTCTTATTTGAAAGACAAAAAATTCTTAGGACTTTCTTCCATTAAGGAAATTACCATAATTATATAATTGGGAATATTACAATATATTATGTTTCCTAATGTGTCAATATTCTAACTAATTAATTGAAAATATTATTCAATCACACCAAATATAGGATATCAATTAATTAGATAAAATTACTAATTTTATGTGAGTTATATTTAAAGTCCAAGTTTTACATTCCCTTCTCCCCTTCTCAAAGCCAATTTGGAGCAGGGGAACAGAATACCTGCTGCGTTCAGTCGGCTTCAAAAGTAGATCGAGCTTGCTTCTGTGCGGTCAACAGAATGTTTTTACAAGCCCAACCCAAAACCAACATCTCTTCATTCAACAGATTCACATTCAATTGTGCAAATTGTTTTCTGTCTTCAATCAATTTGATCCATTAATTCTTGATGAACTGGATAGGAGCAGTCGGAAGGTTCTACACTATTGTCACGCTGGACGCTGCTAGTTAGAAGACCTTTACGGATGTGACATACCTACGTTTAGTGGAAGATTTCACTAACAGATGTGACGAAAGATAAATCTAGTAGCTGCTACTTGCATCTTACATTCTAAATTTAAACTGGACATAAAAGTTCAAGAAAAGAAGCACAAGTATAATATAATCAGTAGAAGAAAAACTCTTTTAGCCACATTACAAAAAAAATTAAGGGGGAAAAAATAGGTAAGAGAAAAGTTTGATTACCTGCAATATACTTGTCATAACATCGGAAGAGCATGCCCCTTCCCGTATACATAGAACAATACGATGCTGCAATTTCTTTTTCACCCCGCCCTCCAAAACACACACACACACACACAACAAGGCACAACAAAGAGCATTTTAGAAAAAAGCTCGAGCCATTAAATGGAAAAATCCCAACTAAGGCTTCATCGGTTCATCCTCAGGCATACTTGACCAAAATGAAGTAGAAATCCTCGTTGTTGAGAGCTTCATTGTCAGCATTGCTAGCTCAGATAATTGACCTCTCATATTTAAGCAACCAATGCTAATAGGCCAAAGCTGCCTGCCTAATGAAAAGCTCACTAAGAGTCTATATTTATTACAAAGCAATACAAATAGTTACAACACTGAAGCTTCAGTATGGACAAATGCAGGATTGAAGCCTTACCTTTTCTCCACAAGAAATTGATATCTTCCTCTTTACTTCAGCAAATGACGGAAGATATCCTTGCTGAATCCATGTATTTATTATAACCTCCAGCCTATCCTGGACAAGTAAATTGGAAAATAAGAAGCTGAACTGCAACACAACAAGTAAATAAAAACTGAACTTTCTTCCTTATTAAAAAAGCATGGGAAGAGAGGAAAAAACCAAAGAAACATAAAATTCAGAGATGACTGTGTATGTCAAACAAGCAGAATAGAGGAAATCTCGTCATATGTGAGTGTTGGCATGCCAACTACAAGTCATCCAGGAGAAACAACCAAATAAGATAGAGTAAATTAGTGCAAATATCTAAACAAAAGGAGAATGATCAACACAGCCCAAATAACCTCAACAACAACACACATTAACAATAACCTGTCTGCTTGAAGTTTTAAATATTTGATGCAAAACTCATGAATGAACCGAATTCTCTAGCAGCAGAATAAGTACCAACCTTGGTCAATGTTTGCAGATATGCCTGCAATCTTTCCTATAATTCCGAAGTAAGGTATAAAACAAGTCTTATTATAAAAAGTCTACTTGTCTTCAACTAGTAACCAACATATCGATATGCATATAGAGTACATACCAACATTTTTCTGCCAATATAAATAGTAAATGACCCGTAAGGTAAGTACGAAATTTTGAGCAAACTTCCTATGTTAGATATTTTTGGACAAGATTCTGAGATAAACAAAAATGTCTACCAAGTACACAAATCAATATGTTTTAAAACGTCTCAATTTACTGGTGTATTCTTAGGGTTTAAAGAAAAACCTACAATGTAAGCCATACTGATTTTCACACTTGCATGTCCTTGAACACATAGGTGTATTCTACTATAGTTTTCCTTTCTCTTGAATCCTCGTGTTCAGGTGAGAGGATGTCAAGACTCATTATTACTGATTATCAGACTTGCATATGTGCTTCAATATTCCACATCTGACAAGCCGAACTGGCCAAGGCAGGTCCAGATGTCACACAAATTTACCCAGTTTTAAAACCCAAGAATAATTGGTCCAAAACTGTAGAACTAAGTATGAACCTTGTTAGTGTATGCCTTAAAATCAAATTGTTTTAGGAGGAATTATACTTTTATATTTATGTATATTTTGTAATATGGCATTTTTCCGAATAAAATCATAAATAGTTATGATATAATTATATTTTATTTATGTATATCCCTAATCGTAATATATGACACCCGTAAATTAGCACATAAGTGTATGTGGATACTTATTAAGAATAAGTACATCGGATTGACCCACTAAGAGGATTCCACACGGATTATTATTTGCCAGTAGATTAATCTCTTTGTGATAGTAGTGTAATGGTCTTTTGACTTGAGGTCATGAGTTTACCTTGACTGTGGATTATTATATTTTGGCTCTATTAGTCATTACTCCTAATGAGTCGAATATATTAGGATAGAGTTCGGATATAATATGAATCATGATAAGATAAGATATGAATAACAGAGGATTCACTATTCCTTACAATATGAGAGTATATCCCAATATAGCCACTTCTTGAAATATGATTCAGAAATCTTTGTGCAAAGTGAAAATAGAATTACGAGTGTCTTAAATTCTATTTCAAGTGAGTTGTATTTTGGAAAGAAGTAAATTTGATTAATTCGACAAGAGTTGGCATTATACATGTATTTTTAAATTAATTAGATATAGGTTAGCTAAAGAATAAAAATTACACAGGAACTAATCACAGAAAAGTGATGTTGAACCACCTGACATATCTTAACACTTGGGTTATCATGATACTTTGTTAGAAGTCAATCTTGATTTATAAGTATAAATTAATTAATTGGAGAATTAATGATAGATTAAAAGTGTTTAATTTCTCTAATCCTTATTAATTTAAGATTATAATTTATACTTATTGCTAATGTGATTGGGAACCTAAAGGGTCACACCTCTACTTATGGATAATTAATTCAGGATTAAATGATTTGATAAGTATGAGATATTTATGGGTTAATTTATGAGATAAATTAACTTTTGGACTTAATCGTAATAAGTTATAAATGTTAGGAACTAATAGGTAATATATATTAAAAGTTCTAATGATTTTATACTTATTTATATGCCCTTACCCCAAACTAATTAGGATTATTGTTATTCTCTGAACACAATTTAATTGAGATTCTAAATTATTATTATTATTATTATATATATATATATATGGTTAAGTAATAAGTACTAATACATGTACGGCTTGAGAAGCTGTGGAATTTTTTTTAAAAAAACGTGAATGTCACGTTTTGATTAAAAAGGAAAATAATTTAGGAATTGGCATTCCGTGATTTAGGTCAATTAATTTTGTGAAGATTTCTGATTTAATTATCCGTGTGGATGCCATTAGAGGTCGGGCACTTGTGCGGCTTGTGGATTGACGTCCTAAACATATTGGAGATTTTATTGTTAGTTGATTTTAAGGTATAATTTCTATACTTTTCTTATACTACGCATAAATTAATCAAGGTGATCTGTGATAGAAAAGTAAAAATTTTAAATTCCGCTGAGTTACTGGTAATTTACTTTCTTACAAACCCATCTATAAAGGTAGAGGGAGAGGATTTACTATTTGTCATCTTTTAGTTTGTCTATTACATTCTTTTTTTAAAAAATATATCTATTCATAACCTCCTTCTTACCCTTCACATCCTACTATTTATATTTCTTCTAATTTTTTACAATTTTCCGCAACATTTTTTTTAAAAAACAATGTGTAATTCTTTTAACCAAAAAAAAAATCCCACACCTATGCCTTTTTTTTTTTTAATGATTTTAGATGATACTAAAATATTGCATCCATTGTGTCATTTGTAATCCCATTAAGGGCATAAATATAATTACACACATGAGTAACTTAGGTTATGTGTTGGCCAAGTCTCATGAAAAGTGGCTAAGACCCATATAAAATCAATAAATAATGGGTCGGAATCCCTAACAATTGGCAAGTTATGCCATATAATAATACTAAAACAATCCTCCCATCTCTCTCTACAATTTTTCATTATTATCATTTGGCATCGTCTGTGTGAATTCAAACAAAAAGTCATGTTTTCTGTCCTTTCTTTAGAAGCTTTTTAATGATGGACGGAAGATCACATCTTCGAAGTCAGGTTCCACTTTGAAATTGCAGCTAAATCGAGATTTAGTTGCCAAGGTTAAATCGATTTGCTTTGAAGTCAAGTTCTACTTTGAAATCTAGTTGTTAGAAAATATGGGCTTCCAACTTAAAAACCAATTGGTGATAAGTGAAGTGGCCCAGGAACTTATTAATTAGTCCAGGATCTCATGACTAGTCGATGTGGGATATTTGAAATTTAATACCCCCTCTCACACATGACTCGGGTTGAAATAAGGACAGAGATATTGACATGAAACAAGAAAAGAGATATTGACATGACAGATACCCATGAAGTCAAGTACAATACCATAACCCTTCTTAGGATAAGCATTGCCCTGGTAGAAACCCACGAAGTCAAACCCAATGCACAGAAGAGTCCAAGTCATATGTGGGTGGGTAAAATACTTGAAATTAGCTCTGATATCATATTAGAGAACATGGGCTGTCACGCCCTTATACCGAGGATGTAACACGCCGCACTCCCAGGGTAAAACCCCGAAAATGGCACAATATCATGAACAAACTAAACAACCATAAAAAAATTGTAGAAAGTAAAATTTCTAAATCACATTTGCAGTATAACGTAATTGTCATCAATGTTCATAGCACTAAAATAAAATAAAATACAATATCCAACAAATTTAGATCTAACAATGTCCATGTGAAACTAAAAGATTAACTGAATAAATCTTAACATCTAACTCCAAGCTACTCTTTTGAACTTCATTGTCCTCAATAATCTACTTGATTTTCGAACCCAAATCCAAGACTATTTATTTCACCTGCAAAAATAAATGTGTATAATGGGGTGAGCATACACGTTGCTCAGTAAAGAGATCCGAATTCCTTTCCATTGGAACGAGTATATTATATTATATATATTTCCAAACTTGTTACCAACATCATAATCATGCATACATATGTATAAATACACAATTGATTCACCGCACAACAGGTTTACGTACTAATATAGGTAAGTGGCATTATCAAGTGTGCAAATAATTGCAATACAATAACAAAAAGAAGGTCAATAACAAAAGTACCATCACAATACAATAATCAATAAGTGGCTCATGGATTCTCTGTAGTTTTGTTGGCAAGCTGGATATCCAGTCCTAACTACTATAACTGGCTAGGAAAAGGCCATAACAAAGTCCAACTACTATAACTGTTGGAAAAAAGGGCCACAACAAAGACTCATATAAAGTATTGGGAACTAGCTCCCACTAACTCCACCAAAAATAACCAGGAGCCAAAACAATATAATAATATTCAAATATATTAAACATGCATCACACAAGTCATTATTTGTGTCAAATTGCCATTTACAATAATTTTATATGATCAAACAATAAAGTAAACTATACTCGGTTCGATTTAATATACAAATAAATTTTTTAAACAAAATTTTATGAAGAATTTTCAGAAAAATATGGAAGAGAATTAGAATCCTTTACCTCAACGACTAATCGAAATGCTATGCTTAACTCAAATATTCGGGTTCCAACGAATCCTCGTCACCTATAACACAATTTCGACGAAATTTAATCCACAACCAACTACTACCTAAAATCATATAAAGACAAACATTAAAATGTTTCTCAATCTTTATTAGAGATTATTATTATTATTATTATTACTATGTTGCTGCCAAAAAAAACAAATCCATTTGAAACACAGCTGCAACATGCAGCCTTGGAATTGGGTTTGGCTTCCTGCCAAACCCAATTCCAAGAAAAATTGCTGTCTCAACACAGCCAAGATTCCATTCATCATTTTTTTATCTTTTTGATTTTTTAAAAATTCAAATCAAGAACTTGATTTGGCAGTAAGTTTACTCTTATACTGTAATCAGTGTATCAATTCTCATAGAAATATGGCTTCGACCATAAAGCGTCGAGTCTTTTTTTTTTTAATTACCAATATAACTTCACAAATTTTTAAATAAAAAGAGTTAGTGTAATTCTCATGTCAAGAGTTTTAAATATGAACCCTAACTCCATAAACAGCATTAAATTAAACCCTAACTTTATGAACACCATTAAATTAATTCCATAATTTCATCCATAAACATATAAGAAATCATCCAATAACAAAGTTTAATGTAATTACCTCCGAATTCTTGCGAATTATCGAAAAATTCTTTCCTACTTGTCGGCTCTTGGTGATCCTCTTGTTCTCTCGACAACCTTAGACTCCAAGGAACGATTATCTTTTGTATTAGATAGGAAGAATCGTTACTTATAAAAATAGATAAATAGTAAACTCTTATAATTATTCTTAAGTCTTCCCTTTTTGTCTAAATAAAATTTTTAACCCCAAATATCTTATTATGGGCCTTAAATATAATTAGAATGGATCATGGCCTACAAAACCCTCCTTAAAAAAAGTTTTGTCCTCGAAACTTCACGTACCTTGTTCCTCGAATAAATGTGGATATCTTTTGCGCACATCTAGATGTGTCAAGCTACCGTGTTGCCTTACGTACTGTATGGTTAGACCATTGTACTTTCACATAAGGAATAGTCCAACGACGTAAAACTTGATCCTTCCGATCCACAATGCGTGAAGGAAACTCTTCATAAGACAAACCTTCACAACCCACCAAGGGTTCATAGCTAAGCACGTGACTGGAATCTGGAACATATTTTCGAAGTTATGACACATGAAAGGTGTTGTGCACCTTAGACAACTCCGGTGGCAATGCAACTTGATACGCAAAATCCCCAACACGCCTTAAAATATCAAATGGCCCTACATACCTTGGGCTTAATTTACCACTCTTCCCAAAACACATAATTCCTTTCATTGGTGATATCCTAAGATACACTTTATCACCGACTTGGAACTCCATCGGCTATGCGTTTCTTATCAGCCCAACTCTTCTGCCTGTCTTGAGCTGTCTTCAATCTTTCCCTAACAATGACGATCTTATCCACCGCTACTTGAATCAATTCTGGTCCAGTGATTCTCTTTTCCCCTACTTCATCCCAATATAACGGAGATCGACACTTTCTTCCATATAATGCCTCATAAGGTGCCATTCTAATACTACTATGATAGCTATTATTGTAAGAGAACTCCATAAGTAATATATGATCATCCCAACTTCCCTTGAAATCAATGGCACATGCTCTAACCATATCCTCCAAAGTTTGTATGGTACGCTCTGATTGCCCATCATTTTGAGGGTGATACGCTGTGCTCAATCTCACGTTGGTTCCCATAACTCGTTGATAAGTCTCCCAAAATCTTGACACAAATCTTGGATCCCGATCCGAGACAATGCTCACTGGTATCCCATGTAATTGTACTATCTTTCTTGCATACATTTTTGCCAACTCTTCCATACTTGTGGTAGTGCGGCGAAGACCAGTCTTTTATAGGGAGAAAATGTGCTGATTTTGTGAGTCGATCTACAATCACCCATACACTATCATACCCATGCCTTGTCCGAGATAACCCATGAACGAAGTCCATAGTGATGTGCTCCCCTTTCCACTCAGGTATTTCCAGCGACCTGAGCAAACCACTAGGCTTCTGACGTTCTGCTTTCACCTGTTAACATACTAGGCATTTTGACATGAACTCCGCCACATTTTGCTGCATGCCACTCCACCAAAATCTTTCTTTCAAATCCCGATACATTTTGGTGCTCCCCGGATGGATAGAGAATTGAGACTGGTGTGCTTCTTTCAAAATCTCGCTCCTTAGATTTGGATCATTCGGTACACATAAGTGGCCTTGCATCCAAAGACTGCCATCATCATTGACTTGGAAGTCGCCTTGTTCACCATTCTTGGCCCTATTTCTGAGCCTCACTAATTCAGCATCCAAATCTTGAACCACTTTGATACGATCCAGGAGTGTAGGTTGAATTAACAATCTGGGTCAATAGCATTTAAAACACTCTCCGTAGAATCCACAATTTCCAAATTCAAGTCTTCAAACTGCTTCACCAACATAGCTGCTATTGACCCAGAAGATCTTCTACTCAAGGTATCAGCAACTTTGTTGGCTTTCCCGGGGTGATAACTAATCTTCGCATCATAATCCTTCAAAAGTTCAAGCCATCGTCTCTGCCTCATATTAAGTTCCTTTTGAGTGAACAAATACTTCAAGCTTTGATGATCTGTAAAGATCTCACACTGTTCACCATAAAGATAGTGCCTCCATATCTTTAAAGCGAGCACTATTGTAGCTAACTCCAGATCATGAGTCGGATAATTCTTCTCATACAATTTTAACTGTCTTGATGCATAAGCTATCACTCTGTCATTCTGCGTCAACACACAACCAAGGCCGTTCTTTGAGGCATCGCTATAAATCATGAATCCTCCTATTCCCGATGGCAAGGTCAAAATCGAAGCTGAAACAAATTTCTTCTTCAATTCTTAAAAATATTTTTCTCACATCCATCCATCCACTCAAAATTAGCTCTTTTCTGAGTGAGCTTGGTTAGAGGAACTGCCAATAAAGAAAACCCATCAACAAACTTTCTATAATAACCTGCTAAGTCCAAGAGAACTCCTAATCTCCTTAACATTGGTTGGTCTAGGCCAATCCACTATTGCTTCAATCTTCTTTGGGTCAACTGATACCCCATCTTCAGAAATAGTGTGTCCCAAGAACATCACTCTTTTTAGCCAAAACTCACATTTACAGAATTTGGCATATAATTTCTCATTCCTCAAAGTCTGCAATACCAGTCTAAGATGTCCCTCGTGTTCCATTGCATTGGTGGAGTATACCAAAATATCATCAATGAAGACCACCACAAACTTGTCTAGGTAAGGTCTAAATACCCTGTTCATCAGATGCATAAACACTGCAAGAGTGTTAGTCAAACCAAATGGCATAACTAAAAATTCATAATGGCCATACCTGGTTCGAAATGCACTCTTAAGAATATATCATCATCTTTGATCCTTAGCTGGTGATATCCTGATCTGAGGTCTATTTTAGAAAAGACCTTTGCACCCTTTAACTGATCGAATAAGTCATCTATCCTTGGTAGCGGATATTTGTTCTTCACAGTGATCTTATTAAGCTCCCTATAGTCAATGCAGAGTCTCATTGACCCATCTTTCTTCTTCACAAATAGCACAGGAGCTCCCCATGGCGATACACTTGGATGTATAAACTTCTTGTCAAGCAAATCTTGTAACTGCACCTTTAACACTTTTAATTCAGTTGGAGCCATTCTGTACGGAGTCTTTGAGATAGGTATTGATCCAGGCACCAGGTTAATCTCAAACTCTATTTTCCGATCTGGAGGTAGTCCCGGTAGCTCATCTGGAAAAATGTCTAAAAATTCTCGTGCTACTGGTATATCTTCTGGCTTCATACCTACCATCTCTGTGTCTATCACACAAACTAAGTAGGCTTCACAACCCTTCCTAATTGCTTTGCGAGCTTGCATAGCTGACAAGATAGGATTTCTTAGTTTAACTCTTTTTTCTTTACATCCTTGAAAAACTACCTTTTCTTCTCTAATAGGACAAAATCGTACCCTCTTCTCTTTACAATCAATATGTGCATAATTTTGTCTTAACCAGTCCATCCCAAGGATGACGTCAAAATCTGACATAGTTATCTGTACTAGGTCAGCTCTAAAGTCTCTATCATATAATTCAATTTTACAACCATCAAATCTAAGTCTCGACTCCAGAACTCTATCCCCAGGTGTACCCACCCTAAAAGGTCTATCAAGCCATGTGGTTTTATAGACAAACGTTTGGAAAATTTTCTTGATATAAAAGAATGAGATGCTCCACAATCGAAAAGAGCAAAAGCTGGCATAGAATTTACATGTATAGTACCTGTTACAACGTCATTAGATCCATCAACTTCCTCCTCAGTCATGGCGTAAACACGAGCATTCATCTTTTTCTTCTGATCCCCACTCTTATATGGCTGACCACTAGGGGATTGCACTTTGTTGGCTTTACTTTTAGGGCAATCCTTGACTTGGTGACCAAATTTACCACACTCAAACCAAGCTCCAAATTTCCAGCGGCATTCCCAAAAATGTCTCCTATAGCAGTGGCCATATTCTGGAATTTGTTTAAGTGTATTGGCTAGTTGGGGTACTTTTCTCTTTTCCACAAAATGAGAAGAATCGGCTGATTTGAATTGCTGACTCGTGCTATGTTGCTTTACTTGACCTTGTGGTGCTAAGAACCTCATCTTCTTGTTACTTTCCTCACCGACCTTGCGTTTGATGTCAGCCTCATTCTCCTCTGCAACATCGTACATATCCTTGTAGGTTTTAGCTTGTGATAGGACAATCGCGGACTGGAGGTCAATTTGAAGGCATTTTTTTTGAAATTATAGGCCTTAAGTTTGTCATCCTTCATTATAGTGGGTACAAATTTCCCAAGAGTCTGAAATTTTTGGGCATATTCAACCACTGACATTCCACTTGTCTGAGTTATGGGTGGTTGTGGAACTCAGTAATATTTTGAGAGCGTAAAGATGCAGGAAAATAATTTTCCAAAAAGGCCTTTTTGAACTAATTCCATGCAACTGGCTACTTTCTTTCTTTAAGAGCAAGCTCTATTCCCACCAGTTGACTGCCTCACCAACCACCTCACATCTTCTGGTACCTCCAATAGGGTAAAATTCTGTTCCACCTCATTGAAATATGTTTCTGCTCGCAACGGATCTGGTCCACCCTCAAAAGTTGGGACATCGGCATCTTTCATGGCCTTATAGTGGATTTTAGTCCTCGAAGGTACTGGTTGCTGGTGGTGTGGAACTTGTTGTTGCTGCTCACCTTGTCGAAAGGCCATCGCAACTGCTGCTGTTATCGCCCCATAATCAACGGGTGGCATATGAACATTGAATCTAGGCAGTCTTTGGTGATGCCAAGCACCATCCCGTAACTCTCCAATAGGCTGATTCATGTCATCATCACCATCATCACTTAAGTTCTTCTCTTCCACAGTGTGCGTCTTCCTCCGCCTCTTGAGCTTGGTTAACCAGAGTTCTTTGTCTTTTAGGAGCCATCCTAAAACATACAAATCGTGGTCAATCACTTACCCAATCAACTTCAGTCGTACTATTGTAAGCGTAGATATCAAACTTAGACAAGTACAGATTACAAAACTTAAGGTCTGATACCACTAAATGGCACGTCCCTATACCGAGGACGTAACACGCCACATTCCCAGGGTAAAACCCCAAAAATGCAAGGCACAATATCATGAACAAACTAAACATCCATAAAAAATAGCAGAGAGTAAAATTTCTAAATCACATTTGCACTATAACGTAATTGTCGTCAACGTTCATAGCACTAAAATAAAATAAAATAAAATATCCAACAAATGTAGATCTAACAGTGTCCATATGAAACTAAAAGATTAATTGAAGAAATCCTAACATCTAACTCCAAGCTATCCTTTCGAACTTCACTGTCCTCAATAATCCACTTGATTTTTGAACTCAAATTCAAGACTATTTATTTCACCTGCAAATATAAATGTGTATAATGGGGTGAGCATACACGTTGCTCAGTAAGAGATCCGAATTCCCTTCCATTTGAACGGGTATATTATATTATATATATTTCCAAACTTGTTACCAACATCATAATCATGCATACATATGTATAAATACACAATTGATTCACCGCACAAGAGGTTTACGTACTAATATAGGTAAGTGGCATTATCAAGTGTGCAAATAATTGCAATACAATAACAAAAAGAAGGTCAATAACAAAAGACCATCACAATACAATAATCAATAAGTGGCTCATGGATTCTCTATAGTTTTGTTGACAAGTTGGATATCCAGTCCTAACTACTATAACCGGCTAGGCAAAGGCCATAACAAAGTCCAACTACTATAACCGCTGGAAAAAAGGGCCACAACAAAGACTCATATAGAGTATTGGGAACTAGCTCCCACCAACTCCACCAAGGTGGGGGACAAGCTTCGACATCACATTCGAGCTGGAGAAGAAGACCCTTGAAGTGGACATTGGTGATTGAGACAAGCAGATCGAAGATCTGGAGCAAAGGGTTCTTTAACTTCAAGAAGAAGCTCAGATGGCCGAGGCAAAGTTCACTTCTCAGAAGGTGGAGTTGCGGATCGAAGGCAGGAATCAATTCGTGGCCTCGGTTGAAGCGGATGAAATGCTGAAGGAGTTTACAAAGAAGGTCTTCTCCATGGGGTTCACATTAGCCTGTGACCACTTGGTGAAGAACCCTGATTTGTACGAGGGGCTGCATACGATGCTTCCATCACCGAGGAGGTCATCAATGGCCTACAAGCTCAATTCAAAGCCCCTGCTTCGATTCCCGAAACTTCTGGAGCGACTCTGCTGATCCAGGGTCCGAACCCCGAAGCCGAGTCCGAGCCCGCGAACCAAGCTTCCACCTCCACTGCCGAGCCTTCCACTTCCGGTGCTCAAGCTGATGTAATTTTGCTGTAATAATTAGGAACTCCCTTTGTAAATAGCAAATAGTTAGGAACTTCTTTGTAATAGGTAGGATCTTTTAATGAAATTCCCAAGTTTTGGTAACTTTTGTCCTCTTGATAAGAGCCTCGACTTTCTTTGCTTCTGGCCTTTTACTTGCTTTTCATTTTTTTTATTTCCTGCATTAAAAACAGAAGTTTTATGATATAAGCAGGTAACAAAACTTCTCACACTTAAGCATTTCAATCATAAAAGATTGTCGAAAACTTCCTTTCATTCTGTACTTAGGCTTTGTTCAGACCTTCCCGAACGATGTTGCAAAAGGATTAAGGTTGGCTCCTTATGTTTGCCTTAGCCATTTAATTTGAGTCATACTCCCCAAATTTCAACGGATGATGCTTTGTTTAAACAAGGCAATCAAGCCTTTTTGAGGATAGGATCCTCTTCAATTTCATTTTGCTTGGAGGGGCGGCTTAGTTTCTACCCTTGCGGGGAAACTATCTGGCCTCGGCTTCCAATGTTTACTTTTTGCATTGAACAGGATCTGAACCTCCAATAGGTTGGAAC
Source organism: Cinchona pubescens (assembly GCA_025175665.1). Classification (NCBI taxonomy): domain Eukaryota; kingdom Viridiplantae; phylum Streptophyta; class Magnoliopsida; order Gentianales; family Rubiaceae; genus Cinchona; species Cinchona pubescens. The sequence goes on from JANKKI010000110.1 coordinate 2,025,341, forward strand.
AGCTCAAAGTTGCTTTGTGCTTGAACCGAACCTCGGAGGGTTGGTGTACTTTTGTTTTTGCTTAGGGGGCTACTAAGCCTTTCTCCTCGAGGGGGGTTGCTAAGCCTCGGCCCTCAACACATTTGCTTTATTTTGTTGAACTGGATTCGAGACTCTTAGAGTTGGAGCAGTTCGAACATCTAATAGTGCCTTGTTCGAGCCTTTGAAGCCTGGCGCGACTTTGTTTTTGCTTGGGGAGGCCACAAGCCTCTGCCTTTGAGGGGGGGATTGCTAAGCCTCGGCCCTCAATCATTTACTTTTTTGTTGAACTAGATCCGAAACTCTTAGAGTTGGAGCAGTTCAAACATCTGACAGTGCCTTGTCTGAACCTCTGAGGGTTGGCGCGGCTTTGTTTTTGCTGGCTTTGTTTTTGCTTGGAGGGGCTACTAAGCCTCTTCCCTTGAGGGGGGACTGCTAAATCTCGGCCCTCAATCATTTGCTTTTTCGTTGAACTAGATCCGAAACTCTTAGAGTTGAAGCAGTTCGAACATCTGACAGTGCCTTGTCCGAACCTCTGAGGGTTGGCGCGACTTTGTTTTTGCTTGGGAGGCTACTAAGCTTCGGCTCTCTAGGGGGTGTGCTAAGTCTCGACCCTTAGTCATTTGCTTTTTTGTTGAACTAGATCAGAAACTCTTAGAGTTGGAGCAGTTCGAACATCTGACATTTGAAAAAGGACCTTCATTATATTCCTTGATAATATTTCTTTAAATTTACAATATTCCACATTTTGGGAACGGGATCCCCTCTCATGTCAACCAACTTGTAATAGCCCGAGGTGTGAGCTTCTATTACACGATAGGGTCCTTCCCAGTTTGTATCTAACTTCTTAGTCCCCTCTACATGGCTTGCTTCATTCCTCCGAAGCACCAAGTCTCCGGGCCGCAGATACCGATGCTTGACCCTGACGTTGTAGTGTTTAGCCATGACTTGCTTGTTCTTGGCTTCCTGGATGGATGCATCTAATCTCTTTTATGATTGTCCTCAAGTAAATCTAGGTTAGCTCGCAAGGCCTCATCATTGGATTCCAAATCACACAAGGATACTTGAGCCGAGGGTAGCCCAATCTCCGCAAGGATAACAGCCTCGAACCCGTAGGCCAAACTAATGGAGTATTTCCATTAGCCGTTCGAGGTGTGGTCCTGTATGCCCATAGGACACTAGGCAATTCCTCAACCCAAGCACCCTTGGCTCTTTCAAGTTGGGTCTTGAGTCCTGTCAGAAGGGTTCGGTTGCACACTTCAGTCTATCCATTTGCTTGCGGGTGGGCGACCGAGGTAAAGTGTTGTTTAATTTTAAGGTTAGCGTAGAAGCTCTTGAAAGGCTCTCCTTCAAATTGCTTTCCATTATCAGAAACAAGCACAGTAGGGATACCAAACCGGCAAACAATGCTTTTCTAAAAGAACTTTTCTATTGCCTTTTCCGAGATTGTAGCCAGGGGCTCGATCTCAAACCACTTGGTGAAGTAGTCAACTGCAACTATTAAGATACTAGACTCTAGCTTGCCAACTCCTTTGGGAAGTGGGCCTAAGATGTCGATTCCTACTGAGCAAATGTCCATGGGGCTTTGAATAAGAACCATATCCGAGCCAGGTCTTTCGGGGTATTGGAGCATGTATTTGATACTGATGACACCCCCGTACCAAAGTGTTTGCGTCAGAATGTAAAGTTGGCCAGTAGTACCCAGTCAGCAAGACTTTGCGAGCCAAACTCTGGGGACCGACGTAACTGCCGCATATGCCCTCGTGCACCACCTGTAACACATAGTTAGCTTCCGATGGTGCGACCCATCTCAACAGGGGCCACAAGTATGCTTTTTTATACAAGATTCTGCCGATATGGATATACTTGGCGGCTTTGTACTTGATTTTTCTAGCTTCGACGGGATCCTCAGGAAGCATCTTGTTATTCAGGTAGTTTATTATGGGTCTCATCCAACCGAGGTCTGTTTGGACACAAGAGACTCTTTCAGAGAAGTCAACAGACCTGCGTTCTCGCAGTTCTACCAATCTTTGATCTCTTTCGTTAGATGCGAGTATATTATCGAGGCTAGTTTTGACAGATCATCGACGTGAGTGTTTCTGGTTCGGGCAATCGTAATGATGTCTACTTTTTTGAATTTTTCAATCCAGCTTTTGACCTCAATTAGGTACATTTTCAAAATCATGCACCGAGTTTCGTAATTTCCCAGGCTTTGATTTACGACTAGCTGAGAGTCTAAATGAATCTTTAAGGTTTGGGCACCCATCTGATGGGCTATTTCCATCTCGCAGATGAGGGCCTCATACTCAGCTTCGTTATTTGTTGCCTTGAATCCGAACCTGAAGGCGTAAGTGAGATAGTCCCTTTCCGGAGATTGGATTATAATCCCTGCCCCGGCTCCAGACTCACACGAAGCTCCATCAACATGAAGCTCCCATGGGAGATGTTCTATCATTTTTTGTTCCTTTGTTGGATCAGTCACCATGATGAGGTTAATCCTCTCGATGCCACAGTTTTTTGCATTGAAATCTGTCAAAGCCTGAACTTTGATTGCGGTCCGAGGCCTGAATTCTATGTCAAATTCAAACAGCTCTACAGACTAGTTTAGCATTCGGCCTGAAGCATCTGGTTTGCTCAAGATATTTTTCAAAGAAAGATTGGTCAAAATTATTATCTTATGACCATGAAAATAGGGCCTTAGTTTTCGAGCCGACACTACCAACGAGAAGGCTGCATTTTCAATGGAAATGTAGTTCCTTTCTGGACCATGAAGCACTTTGCTTACAAAATATATAGGACATTGGTTGCCTTGCTCATCCTGCCTCAAAAGAATCGAGCTGACAGCCGGTTCGGCGATGAGATATACAGGTATAGCGGCTCTCCTTTTTGTGGAGATGCGAAATTCGACAAGGTGCCCAAGTATTCTTTAAGCTCTTCAAAGGTTTTACAAGCCTCTTCGGTCCATTAAAAGCCCTCAGTCTTCTTTATGAGCTGGAAGAACGGTAGGCCCCTTTCTGCTGATTTGGATAGGAATCGATTTAGTGCGGCCATTCTACCGGTGAGTCTCTGGACCTCATTCACCGAGGTGGGAGTTTTCATATTAATTATGGCTTGTACTTTTTCAGGGTTTGCCTCGATTCCCCGGTGAGAGACAATGAATTTCAAGAATTTTCCCGAGGGGACCCCAAATGTACTTTTTTTAGGATTAAGCCTCATTTGGATAGATCTTAATGTCTCGAATGTCTCCCTTAGATCTTCTAAGGTTTCCTCATAAGTTCGGCTCTTGACCACCATGTCATCAATATATACCTCCATGTTTCGTCCTATTTGGGACTTGAAGTTTTATTGACGAGACGTTGATACAGGGCTCCAACATTTTTTAGTCCGAAGGGCATAGTACTGTAACAGTACGTGCCTCGGTCAGTGATGAAAGAGGTTTTTTCTTCATCTTCTCTGGCCATATATATTTGATGGTAGCCCTTGAATGCATCTAAAAAATGCAAAATGTAAAATTCAACAAATGAATCAACTATTGTATCAATTCGGGGGTACGGATAACTGTCTGGATTATATTTTGGACAGGCTTTATTAAGATCAGTAAAATCTTGGCATATCGCCAAGAAAAATCTGGTTTTGTTACAAGGACTGGATTACAAAGCCAGGTGGGATACAATACTTCTCTAATCAATCTGGCCATTAAGAGCTTATCCGCCTCGGCTTCGATTATCAAGCTGCGCTCTGGACCAAATAGGCATTTTCTCTATTTTATTGGTTTACATGTCGGGTCCACTCCGAGTTTATACTCAATAATTTCTTGAGAGACGCATGGCATGTCTTCAATGGTCCAGGCGAACACATCCTTGTATTCGGCTAAAGGCCTGAAGAGAAGGCCTTTAAACTCTACTGTGAAGGTAGCATAGATCTTGATTTTTCAATCAGGGAGGCTCGGATCTAGTGATACCTCTTCTATTTGAACATCAGTCTCTTACTCAATTCTTGCTTTGCCCTTGCCCTTGGGCTCTAGGGGTTCGGGATCTCGGTAGCTCCGAGCCGTAGCTGCACCTTATCTTCCCCCTTTAGACTCTCTAACTTGTCAAAGGTTCTTCAAGGCTATCCCAGGTGGATGAGACATCAAAGGTTTCTAAGTAAACCTTGTCAGCAATGGACATCATTTGCGATTGGGACCGCAGGGACATCATATAACAGGCTCGGGCCTCCTGTTGGCTGCCAATCACTGCTCCCTCAGATCCATCTCTCAACATGAATTTTATCCCAATATGGAACACAGAAGGAAGGATTCTGTAGGTGTATTGCATGGGTCAGCCCAGGATCATATTGTAAGAGCTGTCCCTTTTGACGATAACGAAGTTGGTCTTCTCAATTCTATGCTTCGGGAGAGCTCCAAGACACAATGGGAGTATTATCTGTCCTTCGGGTACTATCGAGTCTCCGATAAAGCCAACCAATGGAGTCTTGAAAGGTTTTGTCAAAGAATTGTCCATATACATTTTGACCCAAGCGTCCCAAAAGATTATGTCCACCGAACTTTCAGTGTCGACGAACACACTGTGTATTTCGTATCCAGCCACATTTACGTTTGAATTATCACGGGATCATTATGTGGCATTCGGCTAGGAAAGGGATCCTTAGAGGTGTATCCGAGGATCATAAATGGCTTCAGTCGCTTCTTCCGATCCTCGCCCGAAGGAATGTTTCAGGCATATTTTTTCCTGGCATTGTTTGAGTCCCCGATCATCGGGCCTTCGACAATTGTATTCCCAGCCACACAGATCTGTTCGTCTTGGTTTGCTTGAGGATTGTTCCTGTTTTGGCCGCCTCGATTCTGTTGACGAGGCGGTGGGCGAGGTTGCGCCGAATTTCTCTGATTGGCAGTGTTCCTTTGGAACTCCACCGCAGTTTGGCAAATGAACTGCTGCAAATGTCCTTCCTGGATGGCTTTCTCGATTTCAACGTTCAGGTGGTCGCTTGCTTTGGTATCATGACCGTGTTGACCATGAAAAATGCAGTGTTGCCCGGTCTCTTTAGTCCGGGGCTGACACCATTTGAAGGGGTGGTTCCAAGAGGCCCAGATATCGTACTTGGAATAAAATTTCCATTCTCGATACATTGAGAGGTGTAAAGTCAGCATCAGGATGGCTCCTTGTTTGCGGGGGTCGATTTCCGATATTGTTGCCCGGGAAGATCACCTGGTTCGCCAAAGGTGTGGCCCTAGAATAGCTCAACCTATCAGCGACCCTCAACTTTTTTGATGATGAGGAGTTCGGAGTCTTGAGGACTTTTTCTCTTTGTGTATCGTAAAGTTCTCTTTTTGTCTTGTTGACTCTTCACCTCGTATGAACTTGGATGCTCTTTCGAGAAGTTCAGAATAGGAGTTCAGCATCCTTTTGGCCAACTCGGCGTTGAAGTTGCCTGGTTTGATACCACTGTAGAAAGCAGCCGCCAAAATTCTTTCATCAACATTTTTTATTTGGACCACCACATCATTGAAGCGGTCCAGAAATTTACTAAGTGACTCCCCAGACCTCTGTCGGATGTTCATGAGGTGGGAGGTGTCCTTTTGCAATATTGATTTACTCCTGAAGTGACCCAGGAAAGACTCTTCGCCAAATCGTGGAAAGTGGCGATTGAGTTTGTCGCAGCTCCTGGAGCCATTTTTTTGCCGGACCTCAAAGAGTTGTTGCAAACAACTTGCATTAGGTTGCATCACTGTAGCAATATAGGCTAGTGATTGCCACCACGTGCTGCAGGTGATCTGACGGATCAGACTCTTCTTGTAGCGATCTAGGTCCGGCAGCTTGAATTCCATTGGAAGAGGTTCAAGTTTGACAGAGATCGTGAATGGATCCCTATCAATCTCTGCCGTAGCAGGAGCATTCAGAAGTAAATTATTTTTTCTCAAAATCTCTTGGATCTTATTTTCGAGGCTCTGCTCCTCGAGCTGTTTTAAAACAACGAAGAGGGTTCTCTTGATCCCAATTTTTTTGAGGAATGTGCACCGAGTCTCTCGAGCATTGGTAATTTTTTGCTTGTCGATGAGTGTGACTCATCAGATTGTTCGTTCGAGAGCGACTTTGTTAATTTGTGACGTAGATCGGTTGGGCTCATGGCATCAACCGGCTCTATTCCAGGTCATCGGCCGGGGTCACGTTTCTTTTGGCTTGTGGAGTGGCTACTCAGTTCGAGCGCTCAGACAGAGTTTTGCTCTCGCGCTGTTCCACGAATGCTCAAAAAGACTCGAAGTGGTCAGCAATGTACTTCAGGACATCGTTTTGCTTTTGTTGAGCCTCAGTTGATGTACCAACATTTTCTAGTTCATCAGTATGCACCACGAGGTGCTGATTGCTCATCTTGGCGTCCTTGCTGGTAGTTCGGCGTGTTCCATGGTTCTTCATCCTCCTCAAAGCAAAAATAAATAATTCAGATGATTGAGAATTGATTGAAAGTGATGGAAATCTATCGATTCTCGTAGACGGCGACAATTGATGAAGCTGGAATTAGATTCTAGGAGGAGAGAAAAAGTGAAAGAACTGATGTCCGAAGTGTATTTAATTATCTGAGTTTTGATCCCTTTTTAGTAGCACCCACGCCCCTTATTTATAGAATCACATAAGGGGAGGCATAAGGCTATCTCTATGCTAGTCCAGCTGAAGCTGAATTACATAATTGCCCTTAATGAGGCTGCCACGTAGGCGCTTTTAGAACAATCTAGGTAATATACCATGTGTCACTAATCCACATCATCAAACTCTAAATTGGCTGGTACAATACTATCAATTTGGAGATCCTATTGAAGATCAAGCTTCATTGTGCATGGGTGTGAATCATGGCACCTCATCTTGGTGAAAAGATAAAAGGATGAAAAATTGAAGTATGAGACAGTCAGATTTGAGACATGAACATAAGAAGAAACTCATTCATATTTGAAGCCCAATTTCATGATAGATGTGTTAAGAGAATTTATGAATCATAGATGACCTTTGTCTCAAGTCATTGAAGGATCGGATGATATTTTACTTCAGCAGTAAAGAAAAAAATGAGGCTTTCGAAGCCTTTCCTAAAAAGAAAAAATGGAAGAGACTAACGAGTCTTCTTTAAAGCTATCCTAAACTTTTCAATGTGCTTTAGTGCAAGACATCTGACCCGCTGATCTGCTATAGAGATTCAGATCAAGCTCGAAAAGAAAAAAATTAAGAAAAAACAAGAGAATTGGATAAAACATGAGTGATAGGAGAGTTGAGACTTGGTGATCCTCCCTCAAATATATAAGATGTTTCAACTCGCTGATTTGCTAAAGAGGTCAAAGTTCAAAAAGAAACAAAAGAAAGAAAGAAAAAGCAAGAGAATTGAAAAAACCATGAGTGATAGAAGGGATAACACCTAGTGGTCCTTCCTCAAATATATAAAGCTCTCTGACCCGCCGATGTGTTAAAGAGATCTGGACCTCGTCAGGTTCAAAAAGAAAGAAACAAAGAAAAAGCAAGAGACTTGAAAAAAGCATGAGTGATAAGAGGGCTGAGACCTAGTAGTCCCCCATCAAATACATAAATCACTTTGACTCGCCGATGTGTTACAAGGGTTCGGATCAGGTTCAAAATAAAAAAGGAAAAGCAATTGAATTGAAAAGAGCATGAGTGCTAGGAAGGCTGAGACTTAGAGATCCTTCCTCAAAAATATGAGTCGCTCTGACCTGCTGATGTAATAAAGAGGCTCGGACCAGATTCAAAAAAAAAGAGAAAAAAATAAAATAATGATGATGACCCCAAGGGTCATTTAAGGTTGAACATACAATGAAGTTCAAGTGTTATGTACTTAGAATTTTTCTAAGTTGCAAGGTGTAAATGGATACTTTGTGTTTGAAAAATTTCAAGACAAGATAAAACAGGTTTTATACTTAGTATACTCTTTGATGTGTAATAAATGAATCGAAGAAGAGAAATTGAAAATTTGATATTTTAGATTAATAGCAAAAACCTGGCTATTACATATAAGTGGAAGCTGTGAAGCTAAAAGAAGAGCAGTTGAAGAATCATTTATTGTGGTAGAACCTTGGTGTGTAGGTCAGAGGAAGAGCCAGGCTGAGCAGGAGTGGACGCAAATTCAACTTGATCAGTTACTTCAGAAGGTCTAGGAAATGGTACCTAAGCCTTAAAATTGGCTTCCAATTTCTTGATTATCTCGTCATTTACTAAGGTATCATATGAAAGACCAGTGGACAGCTCTGGATTCTTCACTAAGTAATCACATGCCATAGCAAATCCCATTGGAAAGGCTTGGTTGGTGAACTTCTTTAGCATTGTGTCTGCCTCGTCTGAAAGTACAAAGTCATTTCTGCCTTTGATCATAAGCTCATTTTCTCTTGAGTTGAACTTCGTTTCAGCTATTTGAGCTTCTTCTTGGAATTGAAGAATCTTCTTATCTCTATCTTTATCTCTATCTGTAACATTTATGTGAAGAGTCTTCTCTTCTCCATCTCGGACTAGCAAAGTTTTTCTCTTAGTTCATCCATCTGAGCTTTCCAGTCATCATATTTCTTACCGACCTCGATATTGAACTTCAGCTCAGTGGCCTTCACAACTTCCTTTATGTTTTGGCTTATCTTAGCTTTTTTATAGGCCATTTCTTGCCTCATAACGTTTATATCTGATGCGAAATGAGATTTCTTTTCCACAATGGCAGGGATGATGGTTATAGCCTGCAAGGGAAGTCATAAAAATCTCAAAGAAAGAGAGAGAAGAAGAAGAAGAAGAAGTTTACATTCATCAAGGTCACATGGAGTTTGTCTATCCTCGGCCAAGAAGAAAGCCTCTTCACGTAGGCCACGTCCTGAGACAAGGCGATGAATGTGGCATTCTCTCTTGTCACCCTAGCGAATTGACTTCTGTCGTTTATATCCAGGGGTAGGATGGGCTGAAGTTTATTCTTCCTAAGATGGAAGGACTAGGAATAGTGTCAATTGATCTTTGAAATCCATGGAAGCTCTCGAGACCCAGCAAATCTCCTCTCCTCCTCGGGAGTAGGACTCTTGCTCCCTGAGCCAAAAAGAGACATATACAATAAGTCCCCTTTACTTAGATGAATATGTACAAAATAAGAATAGAAGTAAGGAGTTGTTTATCATAAGTAGAGAGGAATTCTTAGAGAGGGGTAAGTTTCTAGCACTCTGACTAGCGACCCTGGTTATTAAGCTAAGGACAGAGGAGGTAGCATAAGCCAAAACAGTATACGGACTAGGCCTCGGAGAAGTATAAAAAGTTGAGAAAAAGGTTGATCTGTCTTTCTTTCTCCTCCTTCTCAGGGTTAGCCTCGATACCTGAAACATTGGCAGCATGACTCTCTTTTCTCATAACACGAGTTGGCTCAACTTGAGGTCCTGCAATGACAGCCACTGTAACTGCTTAACTACTTGAGAAACCACTGGTAGAGCTGGACAGATATATGAATGTAGACACTAGAATAGCGAAAATTGTACTAAAGGCATCAATAGTGGCCGAGGACGATCCACTTGTAACTACAGGGAGAGTCTGGCCCGATGAACTAGCCCTAGTGGCTGAGGTGTTAGGAATCAAACTCTTCAAGAATGCACTCAGGTTTGTACAAGTAGAAAAACAAATTGTCAGTTCAGACAAAGGTAACATATCAATCATGGACATGCATATAATAGCTGGGTCAATCCTGGTAAGAGTCGTAGTCCTCTAGAGTTATGTGCTCAAGGAACAAGCCAGCCCAGGCTAAGACATTATTGGATAGAATAACCGGTTTATTGTGAAATTCTATCCTAAGGGTGGCATTAATAAGATTCTTGGCATCATCAAAATCTAGTAGAGCAGCATTCTTTGCCTTCAAGGTTTCTTTGACGAGGTTCCAAGAGTCTTGGGGCATTGTAGGGTCAAGGTAGTGAATAAAGAAAAAAGACTCCTTCCAGTCATGAATGGAAGAAGAGTTACCCGAGGTGGGTTGCTTACTCGAGGCTCGGGGAGGGACGAATAAAAAAATCTATGAGAAGAGGATAGTTTCAGTATCATTCGAAAGGTTTCTAAGGAAAGGGAGACTTCATATAATTTACATAAAATACAGAACCTAGCTATTATCCTAACAGCATTGGGAGTCAATTGGGACACGCTAATGTTCCAGTAGTCGGATAGTTTGGATAAAAAGAGAGCTATGGGCAATCTTAAACCTGCTTCAAGATGCTCCTGATATATGGTAGATATCCAGGAGGAGGCAGATGGCCTCTGTCCTCAGAAATGATGTTTACATTCATTGAAAGTCGATATCTGTCCCTAAGAATCTTAATTTCCTTAGGTTCAAGAATGCTTGGGATGTTTATTGTTTGTAGTTCAGGATAATCATTTGTAGGATGGTTGGATGATGATGGTTCCCTTGAAAAATTCAGGAGAACCGCAACAAGGAAAGCCTTGTCATAGGAGTTTAATAATTTATTAGTATCATTTATGGAGGAAGTGGGAGGATGAGTACAAATAAGATAGAATAGCTAACGTGCCAGTCATAATTGATTTAATGAAACTGAAAGCAGAAAAGAACTTGAAAGTTGGGCTTGGCAAGAAATCCTTTAGGGACTGTTTTGAAGAGAGAAGGAAAAGTGTAGGAAGGATTAAGAGATGGAAAATTAGAAAGTTGCTAAAAACTTGTAAAGAAAAATTACAGAAATGAATAATATAATATCAGTAGTGGTAGGCAGGTGATAAGAATTGGGGAAGATAAGTATGAAGGAGAAAACTTTAAGTCTAAGGCATAAATACCCTAGTAAAACGGGCCAAATGGGCCTACTAAGGTGGTAAAAAAAGTGGATGAAAGTTACGCCTAGAGTGTTTAAACTTGAAATACGAAAAGTTCGATTTGCACAAATAAAAGCTGAAATTTTGAAAAGTCAGGAAATGTGACCTTAAGAGCTTTACCTCGGGTATAAAAGCAAGAAAGATGTAAAATATATAGGTCGTAAGAAGACTCCAAAAGTTCAAGTTAGTCAAGGGTGTTCTTCTATAACAGTTTTAGCTCGGAGACTCAAGATTCAAAGACTTCGAATCAATTAACTTCGAGTCTCGATAATAAAGTTTAAGTTTAATGCCTTCAGTTTTGTGAATTAAGCTTTTAACCAGAAACAAAAACACTCTCAAAAGGGACTTCGGTGATAATTATAAGTTCTGACTCTGAGGCAATATCTAAATGTGTTAAGAGGAAACTCTTACATACTAAAATATTTCATCCAAAACGATTGTGCCATTTGTAATCTTATTATTGGCATAAATGTAATTACACACACGATTAGCTTAGGCTATGCTGGCTAAAACTCATGGAAAATAGTTAAGGCCCATGTAAAATCTATAAATAAGGGGTTACCCCAAATAATTGGCAAGTTATGGCACATAATAATATTCAAGTAATCCCCCATCTCTCTCTATAATTTTTCATTATCATCAATTTCCTTTACATGATTTATGTTACTACATCTCTCACCAGCTCTATTATAAATTAGGCTCTTAGAGTACACTGAAAAGATTAAGAAACATGCAAAGACAGGAAAATTCTATAGTCTCTTTTAGGGAATCATTTCCTTGTATTTTAAATGATTGTACAGTATAACATTATGTGCTTTAAAATCTTATACTGTACAAACTTTTAAAATCAAGAGAATAGTTCTTTACAAGAATTGTAAAATTCCCCTGCATAGATATAATCTAGTAATAACAAAAGATATGAAAGTTAAGTAGAAAAGCTTTGATTGTTTCTCAGCAAGATATTCAAGACCGTTGCTAGCACAAGGCCCCACACAAAAATAAATAAAAGGAATAATTAATAGGATGAGTAGAAGACCATGAATGTAATCTAAATGGTAAGATTACAATTTTCTTCTGATTTATATCATAGAATTGAGTCACCAGTAAGGTAGGATGAGAGATCCACTGTAATTCTCTTTATAAAAAAATTTTAAAAATAAAATAAAAAATAATAAGATAATTAGAAGGCTAGAATAATCTACAAATACATTAGTGTTTGCCATTAATTTATTTAGTTTTTGATTTATTGTTGCATGGTACTCTTGTTTAAAGGTGATTTTAGCATTCATGATTTACTAAATGTAAAATACTAGGATATGTGTCAATTGTCATTCCAATACAAGGTGTGTAATAGAGAGTCTAACGCCAATTATGTAACATGAAATCGAAAATCCATTAATATTTAAACTTGTTAGATTTAGTTGAATAAAACAAGCTATATTTGCAAGTTTATTAGAGTTCTTCATAGAAAATACATTTTTTGTTTTATGCATGATAAGATCTAACTAAAGTTGACCTAATTTTAAGTTTGTTTCGATAAGCACACAGGTATAACATCGCGCTGATGCCTCTAAGTCTTTCAAGACACCACAAGCAAATAGTAAACTTAATTTGTTAAATAAATAGTAAGTTTTATGTAATAAAAGTAGTAAAGATAAGGTTTTTCGGGAATAAGTATGCATATCTTACCAATATCGGAACAAAATTTAGTAAATTGTATACTCATCTTAAACTGACATTTTAAATAAATTTACCAATCACGTGTGGTGCCTGGAAAAACTTCATGCTACCTAGAGGTGGTGGTCTGGCCGGGCCAGGCCCGTGACATTCAGTCACGAGTCGGTCTTCGGTGGGTCGGTGGGCCGGGCCGGAACAAGGTAGGGTCGGCCCGTAACCGGCCCCAAGGCTAGGCCCACGGTGGGCAGGGGCGGCTGGGCTAGCCACGGACTGGTTCTTCAATTTAATTTTTACTTAAATTTTAAAAATACTTTTTCCATAAATTTACATGTTTACTTATTAATTATTATTTTAAAATTAATAACTTATTAATTTAAAATCATTTACTTACTATTCATTAGTAATTTATTAAATTATAACTTATTAATTGTTCGAATTACTGCTTACTAGTTAATAGTACTTTAGTAATCAAAATTGGTACTTATATATTAGACCAAATTATTAGTAATTAAAGATCACAATTGAAACTAATACTTATTATTCGAAACTAATACATGATTCTAGAAATTTAAATTTTTACTTATTAATTATTATTTTAAAATTAATAACTTATTAATTTAAAGTCATTTACTTACTATTCATTAGTAATTTATTAAATTATAACTTATTAATTATTCGAATTACTACTTACTAGTTAATAATAGTACTTTATTAATCAAAAATGGAACTTATATATTAGACCAAGTTATTAATAATTAAAGTTCAAAGTCAACTTATTATTCGAAACTAAAGTTCTTAGTTAATATTCAAAAACCAAAGTTAAAAATTAGCTATTAGTATTTTATTATTACAAATTAGTACTTATTTGACCAAGTTATTTCTTGGTTGTATAAGCTAATACTTATAATTATAACTTATTAATTATTATTTGTTAATCATAGAGTAAAAAATATTTAATTAGAAAAAAAACCACCTTGAGATGGTGGGGGGTTTGGCATAGACCCCTACCATGTATATTACTATTATAAATAAATAAATAAAAAAGTACAAGGAGGGGGACATTGAGGCTTATACCTTACCTCAAAATTATTACAAGTTATAAAACTAATATAAGAATTTAAATAAAATTAATAAGCTATTTACTACATACATAAGGAGGGGCACATAGAACCTTACCTCCAAACAAAAAATTATTAAACATTAAAATCCTATGTATACTACATATCATTTTGGTGAACTACTACTACCTTCATCTTCGTTGATATCTTGCATCATTAATCATTGTTTTCTTTGTTCAGTGTCTAACCAATCCTTTAAGCACGCCAACATTTCCAAAGTTGCAGGTGTCATTTGCTGTCTCTTATACACATCTAGATGTGTATAACCTGCACAGAAAGTACTTTCTGATGCAACTGTGGAAACCGGAATTGCTAACAAATCCCTAGCAATTTGAGATACAATAGGATATTGACATTTATGCTTTCGCCACCAAGAAAGAACATCAAAATTGGGATTGAACTCATCGTCTCCTATATGTAGTGGATCACTTAAATATGTAGTTATTTCATTAGTATTTTCTTTGAATTCTCGATCTTTTTGAAGCAAAGAGTAGTTGGTGAGGATCAAAATACTGTTCTAACATTTATTTGAGGCATAGCATATTGTGAATCTGATGTAGATGAACTAGAAGATGCACCTTGTTGCGTGGGGGAGTTTTGTTTGTAAATTTCATATAATTCATCAAAAGTTATTTTAGTAGTTTCTATGAGTAACTGTTTGTTTATAATATTATAATTTAAGTAGTATGAAAGAAATTATAATAGCACTTGGAGATAGAATTAGAGAGTAGAAAGAAGAAATAAGAGAAAGTAGAGAGAAATTATTGTATGATTTGTTGGAAAGCTTGTGTGGTATTTAAAGAAAAAAAATTTCAACATTACCCCCAAAAAAAAAGCAACGGTCAGCCTGTTGACCGTGCGCCGGTCACGGCCCAATGACCGGTCTGGGTCGGGCCACAAGTAGCCATTCTGTGGCCCAGGCCCAGCCCAGTTCCCGGTCTCGAGTCTAGCCCGAGTTGCCACAGTAACTCTTGGGCCGAGGTCGGTTAAAATTCGACTCGGCCCACAACCTTTAATGCTACCGCAGCATTCATTCTACCCGATATTATGTTTGTTTGTAATGGTGATGTTAAAGTTATTACTTGGGGAGCAATAAACCTTACTCCAAATTTCACAAGGGCAAAAAGTAGCTAATTTTTGCCTAATAGTCACATTTATTCATTATTTTACCAATTGATTTTCCGTATAAATTGAGGAGTAAAATACTTTATTGACCCTATAGAAAAAATAACGATTCCTAATTAGGAGGATCTATGAAACAAAAATAATTATACGAAAATTCTATGGTGTTGTCTTATAAGCAATTAGTGAGAAAGGCACACCCTATGGGTGTGGGATTTTTTTTGTTAAAAGAATTACACATTTTTTTAACACAAAAAATGTAGTGAAAATTTTTAAAAAATTAGAAGAAATATAGGTAGTGCGGTGTGGAGGGTAAGAAGGGCGTTATGAGTAGTATATTTTTAAGAGGAATATATAATGGAAAGAAATAAAAAAATGACAAATTCCATATTCTTTGTGGGTATGGGTTTTTTTTTTTTTTTTTTTTTTGGTTAAAAGAATTACACATTTAAAAAAAAAATGTAGTGGTAAATTTTTTGTAAAAAAAAAAAAAAAAAATTGCAAGAAATATGGGTAGTGGGGTGTGGAAGGTAGAAAATAGGTTATGAATAGCTATATTTTTAAGAGAAGGGTGTAATCTTAAATCAAAAGATAACAGACACCAAATTCTTTCCCTTTCCCTTTATATACACTAGTGATTTTTGACACACCTTATGTGTGTGCATCTAAAAAAATTATACATGTGACTTTAATTAAATAATTCAGTATTATTAAATTAGAAATATTTTTTTAAATAATTTAAGAGAGAGTTTTCTGTGAGTAATTAAAAAATTGGATAGTTTTAAACCTTTTTTTCTTTTCTTTTCTTTTTTTTTTTTTTGGTTACTTGATAGTAGTTTTTTTTTTTTTTACTTACTACACATAATTATTTTTTAAAATTTTAAAATTAATGTCTAATTAAGAACCCAAAGGGAGCGACCACCATATAAAATGGGACTCTCCCTTTATATATATTAAGATAAGATAGTATAGATTATTTATACTTTTTATTGACAGGAAATTAAACTTATTGAAGGGTGAAAGTACTTGCTTCTTCTTCCGCAAGAAATCAGGAGGCTCTACCATGTAATTGCTTCTTTGATCCTTTAACCGCTTTTTCATAAGTTTCCCATTCTTATCAATCACAAAAGAAATTTTCAATTGAACCTTAAATCTTAGTAAAAAAATAATAAATTAAGGGATCATATATAGATAAATTTGAATATATATACCTGGTATCAATTTTTCCATGTCAAGTAGAGAATCTACTTAAAAAAATGAAATTGCAAAGTTGTAAAAGATATTGTCATATATCCACCCATGCCCTTCTTTTATAAATATTTCCTTGGTAGAATGCATATTTATAATCCTCTGAAATACCAAAAAAATTAGTCTTTGGAATTTTTTTCCAATTAGACTATGACCAGAATTTAAAACTTGTTTGCCACAGAATAAGTTGATTGATGTGATACGGGCACCAATTTGCCCCTAATAAGTTATCCACTAAATTTGGATTAGCATATGGCATGTAAAGATGTGTTGGTTTCTCAACTTTGTCTTCTACACCTTTCACTAACTGATAAAACTTCGCATCCTAATTCTTTCAACACAATAACATCTGGGGAGAAAGCAGAATCATGCAGTTCAATTTTTCCTCCAATCCACGATGAAAAATCTTTTTTATATTCAGTGTATAGTATAAGGTTAGATGTGGATACATAGATAGCTTATCTCTGGAGGCACCAAGCTACACTATTATACTATACCTGTCTCTTATACACATCTAGATTCTTGCTTCCAATTTCAGGTGTGTAGCATGGATAAATATTTCTGCCAATGTTCAACAATGGGAGAATTTTGTGTGTGCTATCACAATCTAATGAATCAATGGCAGTTATACATGAAGGTTGTGTCAATTTTTCTGGCCAATTATCTCCGGCAACATTTCATTTTAGTGGAATTTGTCCATCTATTTCTAAAATTTCTCTATAATGTGAAGTTTAGTGTAATACAAAGGGATGAGCGCTGATGGAAAAGAACATCAGAAAGAGTTGAGTGGAAGTACAATTTACAGCATTGAGAGGAAAATTTTTTACCTGGAAAAACATCTTTACCAACATTAATTCAACCAAACAGGGGAAGTTATGGAAACATTTTCCACTAAAATAAACAGACCCTAAAACAATAGTAGTAAATGATGTTTTTTGTCCAAAATCTATTACTTTAGAGAAATTAGATGTCTAATGAGGCAGTGCAGCACATAGATAAGCAATTTCTCTGTTGCATTTGCAGCCATCGCATGTGTTGTCATCTCCATCACTTTCATATGTTGTCCAGCCTTTATTTTTCTTCTGTTGCATGGTACAACATATTGGTCTTTGGTTCAAAATTATCGGATTTTGAACCCAAATCATCCTTACAATCCTTCGCAAACTGCTCACGACAGTCTTTCATCCTCGATTTCTTGATGCCCTTGAGATAATGCATGCCTTTTTGCTTCAAGTCAGCGCCGCAAAAGAGAAGAATAATTGCCATGGCATAGCAAGCTCCCTCGTGTCCTGACTCCATAGCCTCTTTCAAGTATTCAACCGCGGAGTGTAGATCCTTGCCGCAGAAATAGTCAATCTAAGGAGTTAAATCAAATTAAGTCATGAGAAATATGGCTAATACTAATTAATACTCAATATAAAGAATTCTTTATAAATTAATAGTGTTCATCATAAGATTAGATTTGGAAAAAAAAAAACCATATTGCAGTAAAGCATACAAAGTTATTGTTAGAACTGGTGAATGAGAAATTACTCTCAATGACATTTGATTGATAATTTAGTTACTACTTTAGTTCTTTGTCTAATCATCTACCTTTCATACATGAATTAGACATTAATTCAAAGTGACAAATATGAATGATATTAGCCAATTCAATGAACTAATTTGTAGTTCATGAACTATGTATAATATTAACTAAATGTTTCATTCATGTGTAATTAATGTTGTATATATTTATAAATTGTGAACTTCTTAATGATGTGTTCACCAATGTATTCATGAATTGTAAATTTACAGCCATAGATTACATTAAAATCTATGGGAGGCAATTGCATAATATCTGTTTGTACTAAGTGACAGGCAATTACGCCTTAAGGACAAAAGGTTGAATGTTTAGCAACAACTATATTTATTAGTTCGTGTTGATTGAATTTATCTTCATCAGGTAAATATTTATTGTTTCATGATTTATGTTATAGTATATAATTATATTTAAATAAAGATTAAAATAATAATATAATTGTTTTTCCAACAATTGTCTCATTGTTCAGTGAAATAGTGAAGGATGAATTGAGAATGCAATAAAATATTATCAAATGAAAAAAACAAAAAATGTTTCCCTGCAAAGAAAAGTACAGTTGGTTTCGTAGTTTTAGAATTCTACTGATCTAAAAATAAAAAATTACATACCACTCCTTGTCTATACAAGGCTTCAGGATTTTTACTGCTTTTACACTTATCAAAGAACTACGGAAAATTTTGATTTATATATAAATTATCAATAAATGGAAATTGGTCGAGTAACACCCGTTTATAAATAAAACTTTCTTCAGAAATTTGAGAAAACATCTTGCAACTACAAGATAATCAACATGATTATACATCATTAACGATCAATATCAAAGAAAATATGGTAAAATATAACGATCAATATCAAAGAAAATATGGTAAAATATTAAATTGGAATGATAAAAGAACCAATACATTTTTTTCTAGTTATTTTTAATTTAATTCATACCTCAATTTGACAGTAAAAAGATCATTTGCTGAAGAAGAAGCCACACGCGCAAGAATCTCAATAATAATCTCTCGAGGAAGGGATGTAACAACAGAGGTGACTCTTTTCATTGTTTTGGAACAAATTCGTGCAATTTTTCTTTGCTTCTCTTCTTGTTTTAATTTTCTTCCGCCGAGGTTCTTATTGCCAACCTATATACACAATCACATGCTTTTGGGTATAAGTTTTCCGGCAAGGCTTTTATTGCCTGCCTATATACACAATCACATGCTTTTAAGTAACCACCTAAATTCTGACCTACTAAAACGCAAGTTTCCCCTGATCAGATGTTTGCATGATATTTTTTTGTTACTCTTCAGAATTAGGAAGTATATATATGTATCCGAATCTGAACGGGTTACTGCATTTCCCGAATTCATTAGGGCCATGTATCATTGTGTGCACTGTGGAATTAACATTTTCCACGTTATACACTTTTTGTGATTTCCTGAGATCCATTTCTTGTCGAATCCAGCTATAAGGGTTGTGCATGATGTTTATAATTTTTGTTTTGATTTTTATTTTTGAATAAAAATCACACTAAATTACTAAATTACTAAATCAAACAACTCCTAAAGTTTTTCTATACTGATTAACTTGTCACACTAAATTACTTTAAAGTATACATTTTGCTGCACCATGAAGCAAATGCAGTCTCAGTTAACATTTTAGGCAAAAAATAAAAATAAAAATGCAACTGCATTCAATAATTTTGAAGTTACTCGACGTACTAAATTATTTTGAAGTATACATTTGCTAGACCATCAAGCAAATGCATTCTCAGTTGACTTTTAGGCAAAAAAAAATACACGAAGGAAATGCATTCAAATTTGAGAAATAGATTTTATACGACTTTTGATATTCTGTTTTTACACGGCATTAATGGAGGATGACCATCTTACTTCTCAAAGGATTTTATACTTTTAGAATGTGATGTCCATCTCCTTTTTTTTTTTTTTCCCAATTCATGAATGACTTGAATTGAATGTGATATATCCAGAATTTCATCTCATGGATGAGAATTGAGATAAAAAGCAATGTGATAGTCAATTCAATAAACCTAGAGAAGCAAACGTCTTATGCACCTTCTCAATAGGAAAAAAAAAGAAAAAAGAAAAAAGAAACGTATCCCACAAAAGGATCTAGACGCAAACGTGAAATATTTGAGTGAATTCATCCCAACTATAATTTTATCTTGTGAAAGATCCTTGAAAGATAAAATAAAACAAAAATTTGGTAAAAAAAACATGTCAGGTACCCATATTTATCTATGTTCCATATTTGTTTTGATTTTAACTACAAATTGAAAGAAGAGTTAATTTTATTACTACTAGTCTAAGAGTTTGTGCATTGCATGTTGGTTTGTTACATCACACAGTAATTAGTTATACATATTTTTGTTAATATTAATCAAAGAAAAAACTTTATTTTTAGAACTGATTAATACATAGGAATAATAAAGGCGCTTATAAATTTTATTTAAAAAATAATTGTATTTAGAACTAAGATTTCATATTTAAATCACTATTACAATTTATTTCTAAAAGTTGTATAATTTGTGGTTATCTCAAGTAGTACCTCTAATGCACTGTTTTATTTTTTTATTTTTGTTTAATAATATCAAAGTATTACTTTAAAATATACGTTTTCAATAATTTTTACCCAATTAAAATTTGTAAATCTTCAAATTTTTCCACATGTATAACTCCCTATGTTTGTTCAACTATTATGAAGACATTTTTTGGTGACAAATATGTCATTATAAAGAGACAAATACTAAGTTAATCTATTATACATATCTTGATTTGATTTTTCTTTTTTCTTCATCTATTTGCCTATATTTTCTTTTAAATCAATTAATTATGACAACTATAATAACTAATTCAAGAAAGAGACATTTGTTCCATGATCATTTAAAGTGAAATACAACCAACTATGTATATAATAAAATTAGACAACCAACTATAGGCTCTTTTTAAAGAATTATGACTTTTAAAATTGATATGTATTATCGATTGGTCATACACCATTGCTATCTTTTCACGAAAAATTCTTGTATGGACTAAAGTTTACGCTTTCATTGTGTACCTTGTGATTCATATTTATCTATATTTATCTGCTTCTTTTAAAAAATTAAAAATTGAAACTTATACTTCATCACAAGTTAAAGGATGTGGATAAATATATCATCAGTGTAAAGTGAGACCGTACACCTTGATCTGTACAAAATTTTTCCTCTTTTCACAAAGTTATATTATCTTCCAACAATCTAATAGGAAGCAGTTTGTCCACAAAATGATGTTTATTAGGTCCAAATTTAAATAAGCAAAATACTACAAAACGGCTAAAAAAAATATGAGAAACTACACTTGCATTTCTTGTCATTGTTGTGAATACTGAATAGGGGCGTGATCAGGGGCGGATTTAGGGGGCGGGCGGGGCTATCGTTCCCTAAAATTCTAGAAATTATAAATTTTACCTTTTAAAATTTTAAAAATTTAATTTGTATTCTTATAAATATATATTTTACCCCCTTAAATTTTAGAGAAATATAAATTGACCTTAATAATTATGTGACTATTAAGTCTTGCCCCTTCAAGGTACAATTCCTATGTCCGGCCTTGGGCATGATGCTTTTTGTTGACTGCACAGTTCTGTAAAAATATAATTTTTATTTTTGAAAGTTAATATTTTGACAATAATTTATGAAAATAAATAAAAATACTCATGTTGATTAAAAAATATTTTTTTTTCTTTCTAAAATTTGTTGTATTGATATTATATATTTCTACATTATAAAAAATTTGTGTCCTCATAAATTTAATTTAATTTTTTTATTTTAAATAAAAAAGATTGATATAAATAATGTAAAACATAATATTCGAAGGAATAATTATCAAAACACTAATTTAATTTAAAATACATGAATATGATTCTAATGGTCTAATTAACATTTTATGTATAATAAAAGGTCATAGACCGGAATCAATTTTTGTGAATTTAGATATTTTATATATAATATCGATGTGCAAAATAATTTTAGTAATATTTTATTGAAATGCACACAAAATATATCAAAATGACTAGTATCGATAGGCCATAATCTACAGAGAGGGCTTTAATAATGAGCCCATAAGTAATTAAAACTACCAGGAAAAAAAAAAAAACCTAAAAGAACTTAACAAAGTAACGAACCAGGGACCAAAGTAGCATGAATTATTTGCGTCCTTTATACCAGCAGGGTTGGCTCGGTAAGAAGGGCGATTAGTGTATCTGGAAAAAAAAAAAATCAAAATAAAAGGTAAGCTACTTTTCTTTTAAATTTCTATCATTAAAAAAAAAAAATCTGCTTCTTTTATTTCCTTCGATCAATTTCCCCACGAGTCACGGTAACCAACTGGCATCGAATTTGATTTGTGACGAAAATGTTGTGAATTCTCATAGTTCTATGGTAACATGGATATTCTTGATCTAAATGCTTAGTATGTCCACTTCAAGTGTGAGTTCCACGTCACAGTGTCAAAGATTTGTGGGGAAAATATTTAGCCGGCCGGTCCAAGGCCCCTTGGACACTTTCTCTAAGTAAACACTAGTCTCCCTCAAGAAAATAAGTTATTGACCATTTATTTTAAAAAAGATAGGCAAATAAACTTTCTTGGACTGGGTGACAACATGTTCATTTGGAATGAAAATATTGTCAGAAAAATATTTTTCAGAAATCTTTTTGGTGCCAAATATCGGAAAATATTTTTTGATATAAAATATTTTCCAATTTTCCTTCCTCTGACTGAAAATAACTTACAGAATTTTTAAGCGTAAGTTATTTTCCGGATAATTCAACATTGACATTAAACCTCAAATACTTACTTTTAAATTTTTGTTTGCTAAACTTATTTTCGTTTTCAATTCTCTTTCTTTCGTTTTTCTCTCAATCACGGGTCTCACACTAATATAACTATCATTATGCATATTTTACTACTATATTGTACTATCATGTTAATTTTAAACAAAATCAATCTTTTATTAATCACAATTACTTGTATAAGAGACAGGTAATATTGTTATAAGTTTTTTAATTTGTATTCATAAAATTAAAGATAAAACCTTTAAAAAAATTTATTTCAAAATATTTTCATTTTTTCAACTGAACACCAAAAAATTGTATGGAAAATGGACTTTTTCATGCCCAAAAATATTTTCCAAGGAAAGATTTTCCTCAAGAAAATATTTTTAATCCAAACAAATACACGCTAAAAGATCCACAATTTCACCCGTAAATCGAATCTAGGTAAATATTTCTCGATTTGTGGTTGTTTGTCATGACATCAAAAGTTTTCATAGGCGTCTGAAGCAAGAGACCTTGAAAATGGTGAATCTTACCGTGAAAATTGTGACTCCAATATTCGATGTCGTTTCAATAGACAAATTTGTCGCAATTAATTTCCACCGTCAGGTGAAAATGTAAGTATTCATATGAAAATGATTTATACATATGAAAATGTAAGTATTCCATATCGGTTAGTCTAAAAATCTTGAATTAATTAATAAGTTTGTAGGTTATACCACTCATCACTAATTGATTTTGAGATAAAATCTCATATTTTTCAATATAGTATCAGAGCTAAACCGTAATTTTTCTCACATCCACACATGTCTTAAATTTTTTCTAACTCCTCCTAACGAGTTCTACCTCACGTCTAGTCCACTTAACGAATTCCAATCCATGCCCAACCCATGTAACAAGTTCTTAGCCCATGTCATGTGTTAGAGGGGTGTCTAAGTATAAGCATCCTACGTCAATTAATCTAAATATCTTGAATTAGTTAATAAGTTCGTGGGCTATACTACTCATAACCAATTAGTTTTGAGATGAAAGTTTATTTTCTTTAACATAGTATCAAAACTAGTTTTAGGTTTTCTCACATTCACACGTACTTTGTGTTCTCTCCATCCCAACCGAATGGGCTCTCCCAAATCCTCGGGCACTCAACCCAAGTCACGGGTGGTTCTCTTTTTAATCATGGGCACTCAATGCCCTAAAAGCTTAACCAACCCAAATCACGGATTTTCTCTAACTCCAGACTTACAATCAAGTCACGTGTGAGAAGAGATATTAAATATAAAATATCCTACATTGAGATAGGTCAAAAGACAGCTTTACATTAATTAATAAGATTAATAGATCACACCAGTTATAGTTACCAATTAATTTTAAAATAGAAGCCTATGTTTTTAACAATACCAATCTATATTTTGCATGTGATCAAATTTATAACTCATGACCTGATTATGTGTGTTGATTTATTTCTAAATTCATTCCTCTCTAGAAATACTAGTATGTACTATATTTCTAACATATCTTTTGCACGAGTATTAATGGCTTCATTAGATTGTTACTACTATTATTTATCTCTAAAATGAATTTATAGTTATTAATTAAATACATTTTTTTCTCTATCAATCTTTTATCTCACATATGTAATATTCCTTTAATTTTTTTTAATAGTTGCCCTTGACATTAAGAGTTAAGACAGACAATTATCATATTTTAAAGCACATATTCACATTTATTAGGTTAAAATTCTCTATTTCACTATTTTTTATCATCCTCTATCCCATTACTGAATGAACTGTAAAGATTAATTCACTAAAAAATATAACTATATAAAAATTAAATTTTAAAAATAGTGAGATAAGGTATAAGTAATAGAAAATATGATAGAAAATTCTCCGTCCATTTATTGGCCACAAGAAAGCTGACATGTCAAGGGTCCATGGTCGATGTTTGTGTACCTACCAGTAGAGTTTGGCCATACCTGCCCACTATTTTCTAAGAGATTATAAGAGACGTTATTGAGACAAATATCCGAGTGTGCAAAAAAGAAAAACATAAGCAATTCTGTTGCTTCTTCATATTTTTCATCATTCCCTTTCCTGAGATATGTACAAATGGAATATCTATCAGATAACTATAAAATTGTTTAATCAGATTTCAAATAATTCCAAAAATTGGGAATAGGTATTTACAATAGCTTGGTGTATTAAAGTTTAAACCATAAAATTATTCATGTAGGAAGAGTGGTTTATATTAGAGTGACAATGTATCCTATATGCATATTCAAAATCTTTGACTCATAAATTGCAACTTTTAGATTTAGAACTCATGATTTGCAGAACTAAACTCCTATTTTCTGACTTGGTGTTCAGTATGCAGATCATTGTTCTTTAGTATCCTAAAAATTTTAAGCTCTCTACACATATAGCAGTAGCCTAGCAACATCATGCATAGAAACTTCCTTTATTTTAAACCAAGTATTGTGGTTGACATAGGCTCTTGATATAAATGAAGATTTGATGCTAGTAGCATAATCAAAAAATGAGATGTCTTTCAACCATAAAATGAGAGAACACTACTGCTACAAAATGATACTATTTACAACTAGAGCTCAAATACACATGCATTACTACAAATTATGTTCAATATAAGCATGTTACATAGTTTCTAAGTTCTATCATGTTCGCAAGACATCACTATCTAGTTTCCAGAAACTAATGGCTTTTTCGAAATAAATGCAAGAAATCCATTCCATCTAGAAACACACAGACTTATTCCCATATACATATAAAAAAATCAAAAAACTGAAGCTTTTTTTTTCAGCAAAAAGAAAAGAGACAGATCTACCAATATGAATCAACAAAGACAAGAAACTCTAAAAGGCAAAAATAAGGAACAGACCTCCAGTCCCTTCCAAAAAGGCCTTGGCAATGCGAAGAGAAGTCTTTCAATTTCCTTCCCGGTTGATACGCTCACCCAATTCCTGCAAGAGGACTCTCACAACATCCTCGATGTCTGGAATATAAGGTTCTCCCTCTAAAATACCGACCTCAATACTGCCCCCAAAGTTCACTCCATTTTCTAGCTTCACATTGAAATACCTCTCATCTAAAGCTCCCATCCCAATTCAACATTGTCAATGGAATCCAACCCAAATCCAAAAGTTCCAAACTTTTTAGAAAAAATAAACAAAAACCACTAATATTTTTGCAAAAAGATTCTAATTTGGTATCAAAATAAAGAAAGTCAAGTAAATATAGCAATTCTTACAAAATAAGAACTCAAGAAATGGACACTTTTGGAAAAAAAAAAAAAAAAAAGGAGAATTAGAGAAAAGTGTATGGGGCTGTTATTAAGATGGGAAGGGTGAGGTTATGAAAGAAAGCATATTGAGGTTGGATTTGTATAATAATCTAAAATTCTTCCGGTTCTATACCATCCAAAAACTTGATAAAAGTTCTTAATAGTCCTGAATTAAAAAATTATCCAACTTCTTATAAAACCTACTCAATCACAATATTCAAAAACCTAAAATTCAATGAAAAAATAAAATCAACTTAGCATATTTACTGCCAAAATATACAAAATTTAAGGAAAACAAAAAACAAAAATTTTGCAAAGTAAAAACAAATAAGATTAAAAGCGTTCAAAAATATACTAAAAAGGATGGTATAACCCAAAATAATCAAATGTAGCAGGCAAAAAATTCATAATTCTTAGAGTTAAAAAAAAAAAAAAAGACCAAAAGATACTTACACAAAGTACTCATCCAAAGTACTAAATAAAAATCTTAGCATTTGTTTTATTGCAACAATCATAAATGGATCATTCAAATGACAAAAAAAGAAAAGTCCATTAATAGAAGAAAATGTATAAGAAATTTGGGAAGCCAAAGAAAAAAAATATTCAGCATAGATGCACTTGTTACATCCTTGAACAAGACACACTCATATTTTTCCGGACTTAATTCTACAAACAAAATAATATCACAATCAATCAAAGTTCAGTTGCCAAAAGTATAAAATGTAGAAGAAACCGTTAAAGATTAGAAAGGGAAAAAAAAGTAGGCAAACAATCAAGAACCCTAAACTATGAAATATATGAGAAATAGTAGTACAAAGGAAGCCCCAAAAAAAAAAAAAATTGATCAAACCCTTATTCTCAGGATAAATATTAGCACATATTTTTAAAAGCTAGATGTGTATACTGATCATCCGTTACCAACATATTTTTTGTATATTTAGTAACCTCAAGAACCCAAATACCTACAAAATCAACACAAATTTTTTTGTTAGATTATCAGCAACACAAAAAGTATAAAAGATGGATAAGAGAATACGAAATGGAAAGAGAGAAATTAAGAGATGAGGGCTTAGGGATGAAGAGATTATGAGATGTGAATGGAAAGTTTCCATCTTTCCTCTGGGTTCATAGTCCATATTAAATAACACTAAACTAGTTTAAATTTCAACTAAAAATTGTAAGAACCAAGACAATATAAAAACATCAAATTCTTTTAAACTAGATTAATCTAACTTCAAAGGAATACTAAAGTAATCAATCGACTACAAGAACACTACTAATTAAATTAAATGTTAGCAAATTGTGAACGTACTAAAATTATTAACCAACATAATCATTAAATTAGAAACATTGCCAATTAAACTAAATTTTTGCAAACTGCAAACATACTAAAATAATTAACCAACTTTAAACCAAAATCCAACCTACAGCAGCTGATCATATGTTTCATTAACTAATCAAACTTTACGGTCATCTAACAAAATTAATTCCTTAAAACCAAAAATAAAAAATTCAAAAAAACAAAAATAGCCATAAAAGAAAAGGTTCATGTCAATTCAACTGACAAAAATATAAAGTCCTAAATATTAGTAATACGTTTGATCAATTCATGAATACATAAATGAGTATTTTAGGAAAAATGGTAGGAGCTAAATTAGTAAAAACCTAAATGGATCTGAACTGAGTAGAAGCAAGTGAAGAAGCCTAGACATCAAACAAAAGATTCATCTTCTATCCTGCCAAAAAAGGGAAAAATCAAGGAAAAAAAATAGTAAGAGTGATCAAAAGGGAAAAAAAAAAAAAGAAAAATGAACAATAAACTCTATGAAAAAAAAATCTTCATATTTTAACCGAGAAAAAAAAAAAGAAGAGGAAAAATCAGAAGTGGAGGGGGAAAACATCTTTTATCTTCGTGCCCAAAAAAACTCCATATGTATCTAGTTTAGCAAAAAAAATAAGGAAAAGCTCACGAACAAACAGATTTGCTCCATACTTTAAACTCCTAAAAATAAAAAGATCATCACAATCAATCAAATAGATTTCTTAAATGTTTCTTTTTTTAAAAAAAAAAAAAAAAGATGAAGAAGAAAGCCTCTTCGAAAAGTAAGCAAATCAGCAAATGAATCTACTGATAATTTTCTCTCATCTGATGAATGGAAGGCTTTTATGGGGGTGTAAAATTGGATAATGAAATCTCATGATTTGTAGATAATTTTGGTAGAAATAAGGGGTAAGGAGTAGGTTGTAGTAGATATTCTTTATATAGCATGGAGATTTCTGACAAAAATATCAATGAACTAAGGAGAGAGTAAGAGGGGTGTAAGGAAGAAAACCTAAGAAGGGAAAATGGAGGCAGTACGGCGTTTGAAAAGAAAGAGAAATAAGAGAAAAATTCAGAAGACTCATAATGGAGTTCAAACAAAGAGGTTCTGGTGGATATGGTGTTTAGTCTTCTATACTTGGATTAATTAAGAACCAAAATAATCTAATGGCTGATGTTATTTGGAATTAAATTAATCACCAAATCCAACGGTCTAGATTTTGACAGGAGAGCTACTCTATTATAGTTAAACTTTAGATTAAGAAAAATTGAATTTTTAAGGGAGTATATTTTTAGTTTTTCCAGGTAAAGAGGTTGTGCATAATTTTACAAAAATATCACCAAATGTGTATTGTAAATCTTTGATGTTAAAGGATATCATGGTAATTTCACAGCAAAGTAGCAAAAGGTGAGTACTTGCACTAAGAAAAATTATTGTTGAAGGGCAAACTCCTTGCTACATCAATGCCAATTCAGCAAATGATGTCCACATGGCACACCAAGAAGCTGCTACAGTAATAGCACTACTTTCTTATATAGTGGTTAGATATAGATATAAAGGTCTAAAGTGAGTTATCAACTAAATGCGGTTTGCTAATATGTTGCATTGCATACTTTGACAACTCTCAGCCTTTCGATCTCTCCTTTCCGAGCCCGCATTTTCCACAGCACAACAAGAAGGAGGAGGAGAAAAAACAGAGAAGATGCAGAGGATTGGTGTAAGAAAGTAAATGAACATATAACGTAACAAAATTTGAACTTTTTACTTTCTATGATGGATCATCTTGATTAATTTATATATAGTACAAGAAAAGTAAATAGAGATTATACCTTAAAATCACAATAAAATCTCCAATCTGTTAAGGATGTATGGATTTATCTACAAACTGCACAAGCGTCTGGCCTCTGATTATATCCACACAGATAATTAATTAAGGAATATTCACAAGATTGATTGACCAAGCCACGAAGTGTTAGCTCCTTAATATCTCAAACGTATTCCAAAATGTTTCTCAAAAGTTTTCAAACTTTTTTTTTTTAAAGGTTTTGCATGTTTTTTTCTTTTCTATTTTGCCGTACAAGTACTCCTATATATATATATATATATATATTAACCCCTAACACTTTATGCCATATTATAATTAAGTCCTAAAAGTTAATTTATCTCATAAATTAACCTATAAGAATCTCATACTTATCAAAAAATCAATTTAATCCTGAATTAATCATCCTTAAGTGTGTGACTCGGTAGGTTTCGAATCACGTTGGTAATAAGTATAAATTATAATCATAAATTATTTAGGATTAGACAAATTATAATCCTAGGTTCAATAATTTAGATTATATAAATTAAATAACGTTAATTTATCATTAATTTACAAATTAATTAATTTACATTTGAGATCAAAATTTAAATCTAGAAAAGCATAATGATCAACCAAGTGCTGCGATACGTCAAGTGATTCGATTTCACCTATCAATGTTTTAGGTTTCGTGTAATGTTATTCTTTCACCACACTATATCCCTATTAGTTCAAGAGTACAGATACAATGTCAACTGTTATTGAATTAATTAATTTACTTCTTTTCAAAATACAACTCATTAGAAATAGTACTTAAGATACTCTTAATCCTATTTCTACTTTACACAAAGATTTTTGAATCGTATTTCAAGAAGTGGCTATACTATAATATACTCTCCTATTATAAAGAGTGGTGAATCCTTTATTGGTCATATCTTATTTTTTTATAATTCACACTATACCCGAACTCTATAGTATATGTGATTCATTACGAGAAGCAGCTAATAGAGTCAAAGTATAATAATTTCCACATTCAAAATTAGCTCACGAACTCAAGTCCAAGGATCATTACACTACTAATACAAAGAAATTAATCCAAAGGCATTCGATTAATAATCCGTATGGATTACTTTTAGTACGTCAATCTGATACACCTATTCTCAATAAGTTCCTACATACAATTATGTACTAATATACTTCTGTCAAATACTACGATTAGAGATATTTATGTATAAAATATAACTATATAGAGGAACTTATCATCAAAACTCTTTATGATTTTTCTCATATATAAATATTTATTTGAAAATTTTTGTCATATCAAATAGAAAAAAAAAATACCATATTACAAAAATGCATAAATATAAAAATGTAATTTGCCCCTAAAACAAATTGGTTTTAGGGCATATACTAACAAACTACCCCTTGCACTAGAACCAATTATTCATGCGCTTACCACAAAATGAACTAACTGACTCTCATGTTTCTGTTGGGACAAGGCTTTAGTGAACGAATCAGTAATGTTATCATCCATCTGATAAAAGGATCTTCTCTATCTTTACTTTATTTTTATCAATAATTTCTCTAATCAAAGATTGCGTTGTAACACATGATTGGATCTATGATAAGACCTTGGTTCCTTTGTTTGTACAATAGCTCCATTGTTATTACACTAAAAGAGTATATGATCACTAATAGAGGGAACCACTCAAAGTTCAGTCATAAACTTCTTCAACCAAACTACTTCTTTTGCTACTTTTGAATCTATAATGTATCTGACTTCTATTCTTAATCACCTGTGATATTATAAGTTTGAAACTTTTTCAACTAACTGCACCACTATTAAGAGTAAATACGTATCCAGATTGTGACTTGTTATCATCCTTGTCTGATTGAAGTTAGCATCTATCTATCTACGAAGTGTCAACTCTTGCCTACCATAAATCAAGAATAAATCTTTAGTCCTTCTTATGTATTTAAGAATATTCTTAACTGCTATCCAATGACCAATTCCTGAGTTAGATTGAAACCTACTCGCAACACTTTAGAATATAGGAGATATCAGGTCTAGTACATAACATAGCATATATTATAGAACCTATAGCCAAAACATATGGGATCAATTGCATGCTATTTGTTTCGATATCTGTTTCAGGACACATGTCTTTAGAAAGATACATACCATAAGACATTAGTAAGTTACCCTTCTTTGATTGATCTATGCTAAACCTCTTTGGCATCTTTTCTATGTATATTAATTGAGTAAGACCAAGCAACATCTTAGATCTATCTCTATATATCCTCATTCCCAGTATATTGGTCGTCTATCCTAAATCTTTCATAAAAAAATTCCTAAACAATTATACCTTTATACTTTGAAGCATATGTATGTCATTTACTATCAACAATATATCATCTACATAAAGTATCAAGACAATAATGGTATTCCTACTAACCTTCTTGTGTACGCAAGGTTCATCCTCTTTTTTGGTAAATTCAAACTCTTTGATTATCTCATTTAAATATTCCATATAGATAACATCTAGAAGTTAATAGTCCATAAATAACCTTTATAGCTTGCATGCCTTATTGGGATCTATGGATGTAAATCCTTCAAGTTGCATCATATACCCCTTTTCCTGTAAATTTCTATTAAGGAATGCAGTTTTTATATTCGTTTGTCAAATCTCATAATCATAATTTGTAGTTATAGCAAATAAAATCCGAATGGATATCAACATTGCAACTGGTGAGAAAGTTTCATCAAAGTCAACTCTTTATTTTTGTGTATAACCCTTGCCATCAACTGCGCTTTAAGTAATCACATTACCATTCATGTTGGTATTTCTCTGAAAGACACACTTTCACCCTATGGGTTTAATCCCTTCAAGTGGATCGACTAAGGTCCAAACCTTATTGTCATGCATGGAATCCATCTTAGATTTCATGATTTGTAACCACTTCTGAGAGTGTTTATCAGATAATGCATTTTCGTAAGATGTAGGTTCATCATTCGTAATACATCGTTGTACTCACTTACAAGAAAATTATAATATTTTCTTTGGAGCACGATGTATCCTATTCTTCCTACGAAGAGTTTGTGTATCATTAATTTCATTCTCTATCACATTATCATGTGATTGTTTTTGTTCCACTTGTTGATCAATGCCAAATTGTGTTTCTTGAATTTCTTCAAGATTTATTTTGCTTCCACTTACTCTTTCAAGAATAAACTTTTTCTAGAAATATGGAATGTTTTGAGACAAACACCTTTTTGCTCGATGGGATTGTAGAAATAATATCCAAATATCTCTTTTAAACACCCCACAAATAGGTATTCATCTGATTTAATTTCAATTTTGTCAGATTCTACCCTCTTCACATAAACAGGACAATCCCAAAATTTCAAGTATAAAAGTTTAGGTTTCTTTTCAAACTATATCTCATAAGGAGTAGAATCAACAACTTTTGATGGAACACAGTTTAGTAAATAGGAGGCAATATTAAGAGCATAGCCCTGAAACAATTTGTGACGATATGCAAGACTCATCATTGATGTTGATTCTAGAACTATATCTAATAAAATTTGATTACAACTCTCAGATACACCATTTAGTTGTGGTGTATAACGAGGAGTCCATTGAGATAGAATCACATTCTCTTTAAGATAATTTTGAAACTCTTAGTTTAAGTATTCTCCACCTCAATCAGATCGAAGTATTTTAATACTTTTACTAAGTTGTTTTTCAACTTCATTCCTGAATTGAACTTTTTAAAGGTTTCAGACTTATACTTTATCAAGTATACATAACCATATCTAGAAGGTCATCCGTGAAGGTAATGAAGTATTAAAAATCTCCTCTAGTTTGAATTGACACAGGACCATAAGTATCAGTATGTATTAACCCTAACAATTTACCAGATCTATCACCCTTTCTTGTAAAAGGTGATTTGGTCATTTTACTGAGTAAACAAGATTTATATATATCATATGATTCATAATCAACTAATCCCAAATAACCATTATTATGTAATTTGGTAATGCATTTATCATTTATATGACCGAATTTTACAATGTCAAAAGAAAGATTGTTTCACATTATCTATTTTAGATCTTTTAGGATTTATGTTTAGAATTGGATTTTCTATGTCTAGAATATAAATATCATGGACTTACTCTATACACATTTGATGTGTATAAGAGACAGGTTATGAATACAATACCTATGACTTAAAAAAGAACAACATATATTCTTAATAACACAAACATTATCAGTGTCTAAATAAGGAATAGAAACAATGGGCCTGTTTGGATAGTGAATAATAGACATTATTTGCCAAATAATATTTGGTCAACAATAATTTTTGTTTGGTCAGCAAAGCATTTTTTCAAATAATATTTTGCGCTATTCATGTTTTGTCTTATTCATTATTCACACAATCCATTATTTGCACTATTCATAACATATTCAATTTATCAAATTTTCTCTTTTTTTTAATTATAAAAAGTATTTAGTTCATAATTAATATTTATGCATGTATTCTACATTAAATACAAATTATATGGGCAATTTAGACAATATATATATATATATATATATATACACACATAAAAAATAATACTAATATACAATAATTTTATAATATATTAAATATTTTAATCGGGTAGTAATACCAAGATTCAGATCCGACTCATTTATTATAATAGCTAAACGGGTCCGGATCGGGTCGAGTCTGGCTCTAGACTCGGCCCATTAACAGGCCTATTGCATTGTTGTTTTTAAACTTTTTGATAATAACTGAAGTGGAGCTCCAATTAGACATGTAAACGGGTCGAATCCAAGCTAAATCTTGCATATCCATACCTAAATTCGTTTAATATTATCGGATCGGATCCAAATTTAGATTTTTTCTAAGCCTATAAAAGGAGATCCATATTCGACGTCAACCTTGTCGGATTCAAATCTTGATATTATTTTATAAATTTGAAACTTTATATATAAAAACTTCAAATTTTTATAATTTTTTTTATCTTGTGTGTATAAGAAGATTTAGGGATCATATTCATACATGTATTTTACAAAAGAGCAAAAACTATATTGGAAATATCTTAATAAATAAATATATAATCGGATCTAAAACAATCAGATCGATATCCGATTAGTTTATTATACAATAATTAAATGAATCTAAATCGAATCCGGGTAATCGGATTTACAGATTGATCTAGACCCAAATAAATGATTTATGAAACGGGTCTAAATGCAATTTATTTACTGGCCTATCTCTAATTACTCACAAATTATAATGCTATATTCATTGTTAAAGCTTAAATTTATTTTTAGAAATGTCAAACAATGCCATTTTTTTGGAATATATTTTAAAGATCGACACTCCATTCTCAAGTATAGTCTAATATTAAAATAACAGATAAATTGAATAGATGAGTGAAACGTTTGACAATCATAATTCGAAATATGTAACTTATTGACAAGCCAAATTACTCAAAATCTAATTCTTTTGATTTAATCAACCATTAGATGTGTAAAAGATATATTCTTAAAAAAATAAGTGGATAGTTATTTAATCTAGGTTGTATACACATCTAGATGTTTTAAATGGGTCCATTACAAATAATAGGTATTCTTTACTTCCAATCCAAATGGTTATTTCAAAATATTATTTTGTATCCAAACAATTATTCTACTTTTACAAAAGTCAACATTATTTTCAAAAATCACTAAGGTCAAAAGACAAATATTATTCACTAAATAATACTCCATTATTGACTGTCCAAACAACACCAATATTTCTTATAAGAGATGGAACATAATTACAGTCTTTAAATTCTAAAACAAGATCACTAGGCAAATAAAGATAATAAGTCCCTACGGTTAAAGTAGCAACACTTGATCCATTTTCGACCTGTAGGTCCATTTTTCCCTTAGCCAACATTCTACTTCTCTTTAATCGTTGCATATTTTTACAAATATGAGCTGCAGATCTGGTATCTAATACCCAAAATCTAATTTGGAAGTAGAAATATTGAGCTAAATCATAAACATACCTGAAGTAGAAGAATCATTAAACCTCTTCTGCTTCTAGGTATCCATATAAACCTTGCAATTTTTTTTTCCAGTGCCTATTCTTTTCACAATGATAGCAAATACCCTTAATTTTGTCCTTTTTGATCATGGGTATAGGTTTCAACCCAAACTTGGCTTTCATAAAACTAACTTTAGATTTCTTTTTCTTCTTATTAGAAAATCAACAACTAACATTTGTTTTCTTTCTTTTCTGATAAATGTTTCAGCAGTCTTAATCATATTCAATAGTTTACTAAGAGTCGTTGACAATTTATTCATGTTATAATTCATTACGAACTGTGAAAAACTTTGAGGTAGAGATTGCAAGATCAAATCAACATTTAACTCATGATTTTACTTAAATCCTAATCGTTCTAATTTTTTAATAAATCTGATTTTAGTACATGAATGACCAGTGAAGTAACCTCTGTCATTTTACAAAGAAAGAGTTCCTTAGAGGTTTTATACCTCTCATTCCTAAACTTTTCATCAAACCACTCTTTGATATGAAAAATCATTGAGAGAGCATCCATGTTTTTATGCTGTTTTTGTAATTCAGAATTCATAACGACTAACATGATACAAGTGGCAGTATCATTGTCTTCATTGTATTTACAATAAGTATTCTGAATTGCTTAATTAGTATCATCTGTTGGGACATCAAGAATAGGCTAATCAAGGACATAAGCAATTTTCTCATGCTTGAGAACAATTATCAAGTTATGTTTCCAGTCCAAAAAATTAGGTCCAATGAGTTTACTAAAATGGGATGCAAATTGATGTTGCTACTCATATCTTACAACATGTAAATAAAGATAGAATAAAAATTTGGTATTTATGCATAAACAAAACGAAAAATAATACGGACTTCATTTAATTTGGTTTTACTCCCACAATTTTAATTTCAAATCAATAACCCTCACATACTGATTCAGGAGCTCTCACAAAACCTCTAGTAGCTTAGGATCCTATCTAATAATTTGTTCTTAGGTGTACCGAACAAACCAAAATAATTTCTAAAGGGAGATAACTCCTATCAATTATAACACTTTGTCAATTCCTAGATAGTTAGGTATCAACTCTTGATAGCACACCTTATGTGACTTGTAACCTTTGCCTCGAAGACATATAACCTTGAGTGTGGCAAACAAATTATATGCCCCCTTTAAGTCACACCCATTATTCAGAAATCACATCTCATATTTTAAATATGTTCAATGTAGAGTAATCTTAGATTAGCCCAATAAGTTAAATCTATGAAGAATTCTCATTTATTGCTATAATAATGAAAGACAACTTATTAATTGATTTACTATTGATTTTAGGGATTTTTCCTTTCAATTATTTATTAGGTCCCATCAAATTGCATGTAATATTATCATATCAACATATAATAAATAAAACGTGCATAAAAGCATAAATGATTATGAACTTTTACTAAACTAATTTTCTTGAGTCACAAAATAAAATAGGTGGTCAAATCCTAAAGGTAATCTTCAACTCTTGAAAATTTCCTTCGTAGTTGCTTCTTGCACCATCTCCATCATCATGTACATATACAAATGTAATTCTGTTTAAATATTTTAATATTAAATCTTACCCTTAACCTACCTCTATGTAAATTACAAGATTGATCAAGAAATCTTGAGTTACAATCGAGGGGATTAAGAAGGGAAAAGAATTGCATTAAGAATAATAGAGAAAAACAAAACACTCAGGCCCTATTTAAAAATTTACAATTGTAATTTGAACTTAGTCTTAACACATCTAGATGTGTATAAGAGACATTTAAATTCATAAAATGATCCATATGTTAAATATAATTCAGTAATTAAATAAAATATAAAACCATGTTTAGTATCTAATTATGAATCACTATATATCATAATTCCAATCTCATTGAGATTATTATTCTTGAATTATTTATGTATTTTACGAATAAAAATTATTATTTTTCAACCTCATTAGAAAATAAACCTTTAAATAATAGAAATTCAAAAATTACATTAGAAACAATTTTCAAAAATTTTTGAATATTTATTAAATTCCAAGCTCATTGAAAAATGGAATAAATATCTAAAGTTTAAAAAACTTGTTTAATTCCAATCTCATTGAATTAAATAAATATTTTCAAAAAGATTTATACTTTTTATATTTTAATCAAAAAAATAAAGAGAATTTTGTCTATTAACAAATTAATTTTAAACAAGTAATTGTCAAAAATTAATTAGTGGTTTCAAAAACAAAATTTAGAAAAACCTTTTATATGAAACTATTAAAATAAGTGTCACTAAAAGTAACTTAACTTACTTAAGTACTTTTAGTGACAAATACCAAAGTGTCACTTAAAGAGACAAAACCCACCAGCACCTTTTTGGGTGGCGTCATCTCACTGCAGGCCAAGATTTTTTTTTTTTCTAATATTTTCCTAAACAACATTAAAAATTTATATAGTTTGAACAAAATCAATATTCATGACAATTAAACACATCTATATCATAAATTAATCAAGGATGGCTCTGATATTACTATAAGAAAGTAAATAAATAGATAACACGGTAGAATTTAAAAGGTATTTAATTCCTATGATGAATCACTTGATTAATTTATATATAGTACAAAATAATATAGAGATTATACCTTAAAATCACGGTAAAATCTCTAATTTTGCAAGGATGTTGATTGACAAGCCACACAAATGTCTGGCCTCTAATGGTATCCACATAGATAATTAATTCAGGAATTTTACAAGATTGATTGATCCAAAACATAGAGTGCTAGCTCTTTAATATCTCAAATGTTTTTCAAAATGTTTTCAAACATTTTTTTTTAAAGGATTTGTAAATTTTTTTTCTTTTCTATTTTGTCGTAGAAGTATTCCTACATGCACACACACACACACACACACATATATATATATATATATATGTATATACACACACTTGGGTTTAGGACTCTAATAAGTATAATACTTTGAAAATTCTAATATATTATTTATTAGCTCCTAAGACTTATTCCTTATTATAATTAAGTCTTGAAAGTTAATTTATCTCATAAGTTACCCATAAGTATTTCATATTTATCAAAAAATCAATTTAATCTTGAATTAATCATTCTTAAGTATGTGACCCTTTAGATTTCCAATCACGTTGGTAATAAGTATAAATTATAATTCTAAATTGATTAGGATTAGACAAATATAATCCTAAAATAATTTGAATTAGATAAATTAAAAAAACTATAATTTATCATTAATTCATTAATTAATTAATTTACATTTATAGATCAAAATTTACTTCTAACAAAGTATCATGACCACCCAAGTGTTGTGATATGTCAAATGATTCGACTTTATTTATCTGTAATTAGTTTATGTGTAATTATTATCCTTTCACCCACTATATTCTGATTAGTTAAAGAATACAGACATAATGTCAACTCTTATTGAACTGATCAATTTACTTCTTTTCAAAATATAACTCACTTGAAATAAAAATAAAGACTTTCTTAATCTTATTTTCACTTTACACAAAGATTTCTGAATTGTATTTCAAGAAGTGGCCATATTAGGATATACTCTCTTGTGTCATTATAAGAAGTGGTGAATCCTTTATTGGTCATATCTTATCTTTTCATCATTTACACTATATCCGAACTGTACAGTATATGCGGCTCATTAAGAATAACAACTAATAAAAACAAAGTATAACAATCCACAATCAAAATTAATTCATGATTCAAATCCAAGGATCATTATACTACTATCACAAATAGATTAATTCACTAGCATTCGATTAACAATCCGTATGGAATAGTCTTAGTAGATCAATCCGAAGCAATTATTTTCAATAAGCATCTACATACAATTATATGCTAATCTACTCATGTCAAACACTACAATAGCTAATATTTACAAATAAAAATAACTATATAGAGAAACTCATCATCATAACTCTTAATGATTTTTCTCATATACATATTTTTATTTGAAAATTTTTATTATATCAAATAGATAAAAAAAAAATATCATATTTCAAAAATATACCAATATAAAAGTGTAATTTGTCTTTAAAATAAATTAATTTTAAGTCATACACTAACAATTTTTAAGGCAGAATGGGTAAGACACTTGCAATGTTGGCAACACTAGTATTCTAGGATGGCAGCATAGACAACGTCGGAAGCATCAGCGACGGATGTCTGCCCGAACTATCTGGATGATAACATCGCTGCTGTTACAGTCCTCCGTCTTACACCGGCATATGTTTTTTTTTTTTTTTAAAAAAATCTAAATGTGTATATCAGACATGATGTTTACATCTATAATTCTATAAGAGATTCCGAAGAGTTAATACCTTATTTTAATTGTCTCTAAACACATCTAGAAGGTGTGGTTAAGAATGTCTCCTTTATAGTGATGTGTACTAATTAGGGATGAGTTGACCCCCCCCCCCGACTTGAAAAATCCGTCAATCCGAGTATACCAAAAAAAAGATGGTATTCAAATCGTATTTTGAAAGAGGGTTGGGTCACTCAGATTTAAGGGTTGGGTAGCGAGTAACATTTTTGTGACCCGCCGGGTACCCGAACCGATCCATTTCAAGGGTAATTTTTGTAAATTTTGTTAATAAAGTTTCATTAGAAGTTAATACTTATTAGGATTATTGGCATTCTCTCACCTCTTCTTTTTCAGTGTCTCATCTTCCCTTTCCCTTTCTCCTCAGTCATTTCTTTCCCTCTTATTTCTCACATCCTCATTTCTTACACTTGCGTCTATTGTGTTGTATTTTGTGATTTAATTATTGTTGCTAGTAATCTATTCTACTTGCTAGTTTGTTGCTATTGGGATGTAATATTAAAATGTATTTTTTTGTAGCTTAAACTTAATTATAGTCAACTTAATTATGAAATTAACTTGCCTAACTATCATTATTTAAATTTTTATCTTTTGTTATTAAAGAAGGTTAGTACCCGGTCTCTTCCAACCCATTTTAGGTTCCTGCTTTGTGTGGGTCGAGTAGAAAGTCAAAATTTTCTTGGTGTGATCAGTGAAGGTCGGGTACTTTTTTTAACTCATGAACCAGATATCCAATCTATGAACACACCTACAACCAATTTGTCTCTGTTCACTATCTATTGATTAGTCGTGTATATTACTATTACTAGTAATTTTTTTTGGGGTTAATAACACTTTATTCTTCTGAACTACATGGATAATTACACTTTATCCTTTGAACTATAAAAAATACACTTTGCCTCCTATCTACATTATTCATTCTTTAAAAATTTTAAAATTAGCAAGATAATCTAATTAAATGACTTAATATCCTTAGCATTATATTTTGATTTTTGTATTTAAATTTTGATAATGACTTAAATGAAAAATCAACTATATAATATTTTAATATATTTTAATTAATCCATAAAAATATATTTCTTGGTCAAATTTTTTAATTTTATTATTTTATTTTATATTTTTTTTGATAATTTGAATGTTTAATTATAATGGTATTAACAATTTCTAAACGGGCTAATTTTCTATTGAAAATTATTCTTTAAAGATATTGTGTAACGATATATATATATTTTTTTTTATAAAACTTTGCGATTTTTTAATGTGTCTTAGCAGTATTTTACAATTTTAATATTTAGATGCAAATTGCAATATCAAATATAATATAATTTAACATTTTATCACATTTTCACTCCTTAATTATTTTTTATTATATTTTATTTTTTCTAATTCTTTTATAATTATCAAACATCAAAATTAAATACATGAATAATTAAAATATAATAGTAAAGGTATTTCAATCATTTAACCAGATTATCTTGGTATTATAAAATTTTTAAAAAATGAATAATATGGATGGGGCAAAGTGTATTTTTTATAGTTCAAGAGGGCAAAATGTTAGTACCCCTAGTTTAGGGGGTAAAGTGCTATTAACCCTAAAATTTTTAAAGTGATGTTAACCCTTTATTTAATTAGTACTCAGCTACTATTATTAACCTATGTTTTATGATGAAAATTAAATTTAAGTCACTGCATCTATCCTATTACCATATGATTTTAACAATTCGGCGGTAATTAATTTCTACCCATTATCCTTGGATGGATCCGTTCTAGAGGTATTAACGGGTCGGACTATTAGGTTATTATATCGTGTCATGTGTGATTCATTTCTTATAGTGTCGTATTCGTATTGTGTCATGTGGGACCCATTTCTTATCGTGTCGTATTCGTGTCTGATCCATTTAGGTTCGTATCGTGTTCAAATCTAACCTATTTACTATTTGACAAATTAAATAACTTACGATCCATTTAAGTTAAAATCTCAAATTTAATTATTTAATAACTTAAATAATTATTAATCCTAAACTTGTTATGATGGTAGTTTAAAACATATAATTAAAATTATTGAATTTTTTTAGATAATATTTAAAATAATTTTTATGTTTAATTTAATAGTCTAATATAAAATCTACTATTCACAAATTTAAAGTATCTTATATTAAATTATAAAAATGAAAAAAATTTAGCAAAATCTGTTCATATAATAACTTAACAAGTTATCATATCAATCCAGGGGTTGACCCAACCTAAAAACCCAGGGGTTGACCTAACTTAACCACTTAATTGATCGTGTCACAAATGAATTGATCCAATAATGAGTTGCTAAATTTCGAATCGTGCTTTATTCTATTAATTTCGTATCGTATTCGTATCGAGATCGTGTAAAAAATTACCAACCTTCGTTCAGCGTACTATGTGACCCTCCGTTCAGCGTATTATGTGAAACTTTTTTGTACTGTACGTTTGCGTGCGTAAAGACATGACTACATGAGGGAGGTAGTTCCCAC
The DNA here is from genome assembly GCA_025175665.1 of Cinchona pubescens. Classification (NCBI taxonomy): domain Eukaryota; kingdom Viridiplantae; phylum Streptophyta; class Magnoliopsida; order Gentianales; family Rubiaceae; genus Cinchona; species Cinchona pubescens. Next base: position 2,067,106 of record JANKKI010000110.1, read on the forward strand.
CAAATATGGACGGGTCCATGGATAGTTATACAGAAACTGGAGATGTGAGTGTGCTTTGTGCGGTAAAATGTTAGATAAATATAAATACCCATTAAATTCATAATGCAAAGCAAGCACTTATTGTAAGTATCTCATTTGTGTTCACTAACTCAATTTTGTTCGCTACAAACCGTGGAACTTCAAATTTTAATCTCACTTATGATGAATTTTTCTATTGTAAAATACTATACATGGATGTAAGCAAACATTTCTAAGATTCCTTATAAGCATAAGAAGATAAACTAAAAATAAATTCTCCATACAATGAACAAATTAATATTGTTAATATTATACAGACACAATAAAACATAAATTCGTCTACAAACTATAATTCTAAAGTAACCAATTACAATGCAGGAGTTTGCTATAGTTGTTATCAGAATCAAAACTGAAAAGCTCTATATCTGATTGCTTTGTACCAACTGATGTATAAACCTGCAATCATATATTCAAATTTAGTTCTTTTTGAATACTACAGTATATGCACAAAGCATCACAAACTTTGCAACTTGGAGCAAAAAAATAAAAGTAGGTCTCAGCATTATGTAGTTAATCATTTAGTTAAAATTAGTAAAGTTCAGACCTCGAGAACATAGAAAAACAGTGAAACAATGCAATTTTTCTATCTAACCCTGTAAAACTAAAGAAACCAAACAAGTTTTACTATTGTTTTAGCATCAAGTTAGATATAACTATCAAAAAAATACATAGGATCTGTCAATTAAGAACTCTTGAAAACGGGAAAACTTTTTTTTAAAATTAAACCTTTAAATCAGGTACCGCATATGATGTTCACTCAAATTAATAAACTATTGAACCACCTTATATCTATCCATAAACAATCATAGTACATTCTATTCTCAATGTTAAGAACGTACAGTTTCTCTGTCATATTTTTTTTTTAATTTGTGTTACAATTTTGCAGTAATTAGGTTAATAGAAAGTTGATTTACCAAAAAGAAAAAGAAAAATTTAACAGCAAGTTGAAAATTAAATAGTTGTGTAAGTTAAAAATGATCTTTTGGCCAGAGAATTTAATAAATTGAACTTTGTCAACCACTATGCAAGAAATAAATAAATTGACTAATAAAACCAAAGAAGACAAATCCTCAATAACTTCATTAAGTAAAAAAATAGAATCTTTTACACATTGCCAGCAGCGACATAAGAGACACAATCTACATGTAACATTTTACCTCTCTCATTGGGTGCTTGAAACACATGGACAGTTACAAAATCCTTGCTATACCTCCACAGTTTCATCATCATAGATGGCAAAACAGTTTTGCTACAAAATACTTTCATTAACATTTTCAATTGGGAGAAAATAAGACAAAGTGAGTTTCAAGGGGAAAAAAAAAAAAAAAAAACCTCAAGATTGGCTGTTTACCTACAAGGACAGACTGGTGACCCAATATACCCCTGTGCAAAGCCCATCCCTGGTAATGTTCCAGAAAGAATTTTGCCTACTAAGCAATTGGAAAATGCAACTTTTTTTTTTTTTCTTAAGTTTGGAAAATGAAACTTGTAATGACATCAGAGTAGATCTTTCACATAAGAACTGATTTTTTGAGGAAAATAATTTACAATAAGCAAACTTGATTACAGTTAGCATTTGGAGAAATGCCAGAACGCAATGTTTTCTTTTTTTTTTTACATGTTAAAAAATCATAATATTTTTATAGACGACATTAACATCATCTACTAACCCCAATAAAAGTCTACTGCTTCCTAATATTTCTCCAGATTCTGTTCACCACACACACACACACAAAAACACAAAAGTCTTCAGGATTTTTAATATCAACAAAATGGAGGGTTCAAATAAAAAAATATCATTATTATTCAGGAAATTAAAATGCAAACGTAGTAAAAGAATAAGGTTTCATAACCATTTGCAAGAAGATTCAGCCTGCAAAAAATTAATATGCAAAAAAACTAGAAAAGTATAAAAGAGATACATGCATATTTCAGAATTAGTAGTGTCTAGCAAGCGAAAAGGTTTTTTTTAAAATTTTTAGCAAGAGGAAAAACCCAAGGAAATTATATCAAAGTTTGCACACACACTGTAAAAGAGTTAGAAATCACAACAATAAAGGTGTGTTCGTTTGACAATTGTCTATTTTCCTGGTTAAGTAGATGTGTATAAGAGAAGAGCGACATAATCTTTCCACGGTTTGTAGCTGTTCTTATACACATCTAGATGTGTATAAGAGACAATTATTATGCTTATAACTTTTATCTTATAAAATTATGAATACAAGTTCAAAAAGCTTATTTTATGGTAATAAATACCTTACAAGTAAATGTGGTTAATAAAAAAAAATTTTGTTCAAAATTAAATGATAGTACATTATTGTAGTAAAATATGCATAATAATAGTTATATTAATGCGTTACCCATGATTAAGAGAAAAATAAATGGAAAAGAATTGAAAATGAAAATAAGTTTAGCAAATGAAATTATAAAAATAAGTATTTGAGATTTAATGTCACTTTTGAATTATCATCAAAAAATAAAGTAAGCTCAAAAATTTCATAAGTTATTTTTAGCCAAAAGAAAGAAAATTGAAAAATATTTTACACTGAAAAATATTTTCTGCTGTTTGGCTCCAAAAAGATTTCTGAAAAATATTTTCCTGAAAATATTTTTAATACTGTGTGTGTTCATTTGGACTAAATGCTTTATTTTCAATCCAAGGTGTGTTTGGCACTAGAAAGATTTCTTAAATATATTTTCCTGAAAGTATGTTGATTTTAACCCCAAGTGTCCAACCAATAGTCTAGAGTCTACCATTCAAGACCATATGTGACACAAGCGACTATGCTGTAGGCACCATTTTGGGTCAAAAGGTTGAAAGAGTGCCACATGCTATTTACTATGCCTATGTTGTGGATGATGCACAGCAAAACTATTCCACGACTGAAAAAAAGTTCCTTCCTGTAGTATTTGTTTTAGAAAAATTCCTTTCTTATTTACTTGGTATTAAAATTATTGTTTATTCTAGCCATGCAACTCTTCGTTGTTTGATAATGAAGAAGGAATCAAAGCCAAGCTTAATAAGATGGATTTTGCAGCTAAGTGAGTTTGATGTGGAAATTACAGATAAAAGTGGAGTAGAAAACCATATTGCAGATCACTTGAGTAGACTTCCTCACATTGAAGATGAACTACAACTGCATGATAAATTTTTTTCAGATGAGCAACTTTTCGCTATAAAAGAGGTGCTTCTATGGTATGCCAATATTGTTAATTATTTGGAATCTAATTCTTTTCCTTCAAATTTGTCAAAACCTCAAAATATAAGATTAACAGTGATGCCATATATTATATTTGGGATGATCCATATTTATAGAAGTATTGTTCCATTCAAGTTATAAGAAGATGAGTGTGGGAAGATAAAGTAAACCCTATACTCAAATTTTGTCATTCTTATGCTTGTGGGGATATTTTGGAGCCAAAAGAACATCTAAGGTTTTAGATTGTAGATTTTTCTAGCCATCTATTTTTCAAGATACATTTTTATTTTCCCAATCATGTGAAAAGTGTCAAAGGACTAGAAATATAACCAAAAGGAATGAAGTGTTACAAACCCAATTCTATATTGTGAAATTTTTGATATACAATAGAATTTATGGGATCATTTCTTATCTCTTTTGGTTATGGTTATGTTTTATAAGCAGTTGATAGTGTATGTCTCGAAGTGGGTGAAAGCTATCGCCACCCAAACTAATGATCTAAGATGGTTGTAGGTTTGATCAAATCTAACATTTTTTTTTCTAGGTATGGAATCCCGAGAGCCAAAATTAGTGATCAATGTACTCACTTTTGTGATCGAATAGTGGAAGCATTGTTGAAAAAGTACCATGTCATGCATAAGGTTTCAACAGCCTATTCACAAACAAATGGCCAAGCTAAGGTGTCCAATAGATAAATGAAATCTATTCTTGAGAAAACGATAAGTCCAAACAGGAAGGATTGGAGCTTAATGTTAGATGAACTATAGGCTTATCATACTGCATATAAGACACCAATCATCATGTCTCTTTATCGAATGGTGTTTGGTAAGCTATGCCATTTACTAGTCGAATTGGAACATAAGACCTACTAGGCTATCAAGAGGTTTAATATAAAGTTGGTGAGAGGGAAGTACATCGAAAGCTTCAATTGTAAGAACTAGAGGAAATTCAAAATGTATAAAGCCTACGAGAAAGCAAGAATTTATAAGAAAAAGACAAAAGAATTTCATGATAAAATGGTATTGCGAAAGAAATTCTACATTGGTTAGAAAGTTCCCTTTTACCAATCCCATTTTTTACACTTTCTGGGTAAGTTACGTTCTCGTTGAGAAGGTCATTTTATAGTTACTAATGTTTTTCCTCATGGTGTAGTTGAAATACAAAGTTTGGACACTACTAAAGTGTTTAAAGTGTTGGCCATCGGTTGAAGCCATATTTGGAGAGTGTTCCGGTAGAAGACGTGATGGAGATTGATTTGAAAAATGCTGAATTATAATTGAGAGAAGGCAATATGAAGTCAAGCCAACAATAGTAAACAAAGGCGCTACATGGAAGGCAATCCATGTCTTCTGATTATTGATTTTTTTTGTTTAGTTTTTATTTTATTAATTTCGTTGTCGTTTGTGTTGAATATTATTTTAAAATTGCAAGTTAAACATACTAAAATACAATTTGTAGGTCATGTATTTATGTTTGAGTGGTTAAGGAGTTAAAATTGTGTGCTTAAAGGTGTGATTTTGCGCACATGCACACCATTTGGTTGTATGTGCGTAAATTCAGAAGCTGGATTTTGAGCTTGACATTGCATGCGGCTCTCGCTTAACCCTCGCACACGTGTGTGAAGGGAACAACCGCGAACAGACTCACTGGAAGTTGCGCACATGCTCGCTTGAGGACTTGCTTATATACTTGTTATTTATTTAGTTAGCAAATCTGCCAGGTGATACTTCCAGAGAACGATTTCAGTGAATTTTAATTTTATCTACTACGCACCTATGCATCATCATTCATGCTTTTACTTTCTTAATTTTTTTTAAGATAAAATTTCATGATAAATTAAAAGCAGGAATGTAAAAGTTTGTCTGATATCTATCATGTTATTCTATCTGGGTAGTACTTCTCTCATATTTACGTTTACTACTGTAGTGAATTATCTACAAGGGACTCGCAGAAAATGGTTCAAGCTGAGTTACCACAATATAAATAAACAAATGGAGAAACTAACTCTACCAGTGGAGGTTTGTTTTTCCTACTGTCATTTGATTTTCGCATAGTTCTCTTACGCTTAGCCACATTGAAGCATTTTGGTCATTGAATAAGTAGGCCAAGGAGGATTTTACATTTCACTCCTTTTATCTTCAGAGATGCTCGGAAAAAAGATTTGAGATATTGGTTGACTTGTTATTTATGAGATGTAAAATTAAGATTGGCAAAATGTAGTTCAATGTGTCTATTTTCTTGCAAATAAAAATGTTCTCTTATCAGTTCTCTGTTTTAATCAGATTGCTGGAAAAATTAGCAAAATTATCAGAGACATGGGGCTTTGCGAGCTTGGGCAACTTGAGCAGGACTTAGTTTTTGGAGATGCAGGAACTAAGGAAGTTCTCAGTTTTTTTAGGACGAAGCAGGTTATAAAATTCGTTCTGAACTCCTATTAAACTCATACACATACTTTGTTTCCTTTGTCAGGATGCAATCAGGATCAAATAAGCTGTGCCTTGATGATTTATGCATCTGTTTATCCTGAAAAGTTTGAGGGTGACAAGGCAACAAAACTAATGCACAATCTGCTTAATTTTAAGGTTTTCATATTGGCTTTGTATATTTCATATTTAATCAGGTCTTTCTGTGATAATTTGATTCGGATGAAGCAGATCTGTGAAGTTGATTTGAGATGATAATTAAAACATTAAAACAAATCCAGAAATGCATAACCAAAGGGCAATAATGAAGCTAATGTATAAAGGAAAGCTACGAGGGACCTATAAGACGATCTTGTCTTAATCTGTTTGGAGGGATATATTAAGAGAACAAATGTAGTAATGGAGAAATATAAAAAATCTTCCTCTTCATTTAACTTATTAACGGTCTAGATCGAGATCAATGTCAATCTGTTTGTTATCAAGTAGTTGGGTAAGGATTTATTTGTAGACTTGAATATGTGATCCAATACACTTCTATTTCATCTATGTTCGCTGAAGCTCTTATACCATCAAACATAGTTGGTTTAGATCTTCTTCCTCTAGCTCATTAATTTGAGTTAAGTCTAAAGTATTATATTCAAAATGGTAACCTTATCATACGACATGCACTCGCATAACATACAATTAAAGTGTGATTACTTATACATGAATTTAGAACACATATTACGTGTTAGGTACAATCAACTCTGTTAGTGTATGTCCTAAAATTAATTAATTTTAGGGATAAATTACACTTTTATATTTATGTATATTTTGTAATATGGCATTTATCGAATAAAATATTTATACATGAAATCATAAGGAGTTATGATGTAATTATATTTTATTCGTGTATCTCCCTAATCTTAGTGTATGACACTAGTAGATTAGCACATAAGAGTATGTAGATGCTTATTGACAATAAGTGTATCGGATTGACCCGCTAAGAGTATTCCACACTGATTATTATTTAAATGCCAGTAGATTAATCTCTTTGTGATAGTAGTGTAATGGTTCTTTGATTTGAGGTAAACCTCATGAGTTCATCTTGACTGTGAATTATTATTCTTTGGCTCTATTAGTCGTTCCTCTTAGTGAGTCGCACATACTGTAGAGGTCAGGTATAATTGAATCATGAGAATATAAGATATGACAAATAGAGGATTCACCACTCTTTATAATAGGAGAGTATATCCTAGTATGGTCATTTCTTGAAATACGATTCAGAAATCTTTGCGCAAAGTGGAAATAGAATTAAGAGTGTCTTAAATTCTATTTCAAGTGAGTTGTATTTTGAAAAGAAGTAAAATTAGATTAATTCAATAAGAGTTGACATTATATCTGTACTTTTGAATTAATCAGGATATAGGTTGGTGAATGGATATTAATTACAGGAGAACTAGTCACGGATGGGTGTCGAACCACTTGACATTTCTCAACACTTGGGTGGTCATGATGCTTTGCTAGAAGCCAATCTTGATCTATAAGTGTAAATTAATTAATTAGATAATTAATAATAAATTAAAGGAGTTTAATTTATTCTAATCCTAATTAATTTAGGATTATAATTTATACAAATTGCATTTTATAAATTAAAATCTTATACACAAAAGATAATTAATTCAGGATTAAAATGATTTGATAAGTATAAGATATTTATGGGTTAATTTATGAGTAAATTAATTTTTGGGTTTAATTATAATAAGTTATAAATATTAGGAGTTAATATGTAAGACATATTAATAGTTCTAATAGTTTTATAATTATTCATATACCAATGTCCTAATCAACTAATTATAATTTCATAATTTCCTAAACCCAATCAAATTGGGTTTCTAAATATATAAACTCTAATACTGTCTCTTATACACATCTAACAATTAGAGACAGTACTATATATAGTAATCTAGTACTATCAAGCAAAAAGAAAATGTCTGTCAAACTTCTTTGAAAAACGTGATAGTCACGTTTTAAGAAAAGAAAATAATTTAGGAGTTAGCATTCCGCAGTTTGGGTCAATTAATTTTGTGAAAATTCTTAATTCTAATTATCTATGTGGATACCATTAGAGGTTGGACACCTGTACTGCCTATGGATTGACATCCCAAACATATTAGAGATTTTACTCCAATTTTAAGGTATAATCTATATACTTTTCTTACGCATAAATTAGTCTTCTGTTTATTTACTTTCTTTCAGTGATATCAGAGCCACCCTTAATTTAATTTATGATGTAGTTGTATTTAGTTGTCATGAATGTTGAATTGTTCAAACTATATGAATTTTTTAATTTTATTTATAAGTATATTGGAGAAAAAAAAATCCGGAACGTGAATTTGATTCACGGCTTCTGCATATCTAAGATGACATCATCTTGACAGCAAGTTATTTGATTAATTGTCACTTATAGTGACACTTAATGCTTGTCACTAAAAGTATTTAATTAGTTAAATAATTTTTAGTGACACTTAATTTAATATTTTCATTAAAGGTTTTTCTAAATTTTGATTTTTGAAATCACTAATTAATTTTTTGACAGCTGTTGTTTAAAATTAATTGATAAGATTTAGAAACTTTCTTTATTTTAATTTGATTAAAATTTAGAAAGTATAAAACATTTGAAAATATTTATTTAATTCTAATGTCATTAGAATTAGGTAATTTGTTTAAATTTTAGAAATTTATTATTTTTCAATGAGATTGGAATTTAATAAATGTTCAAAAAAATTTAGAAATTGTTTCTAGTATAATTTTTGAAATTCTATTATTTAAAGGATTATTTTCTAATGAGATTGGAAAATAATAATTTTTCTCCATAAAATATTTTTATAAATAATTCAAAATTGATAATTTCAATTAGATTGAAATTATGAAATATAATGATTCATGATTAGATACTAAGTACGGATTTATGCTTTTACACAATTAGATGAATTATTTAATAGCATGATGGTAACCATGTGGAATTAAAACCAATGTGATTGTGTTTAATTTATTTTGTTCAAATTCAATGATTGTATTTTTTAAAATAGGGCCTGTGTATCCTGCTTTTCTCTTATTGTTCTGAATATAATTCTTTTTTCGTTTCTCAATCCCCTCGAATGTAACTCGAGATTTCTTAACCAATCATGTAATGTACATAGATGTAGGTTAGGGATAGGATTGAATATCTAAAATGTTTAGATAGAATTACATTTGTAATGTACAAGATGATGGAGATGGCGGAAAAGTGCAACCTAGAAGGAAATTTTCAAGAGTTGAAGATTACCCTTCGAATTTGACCACCTAGTTTCCTTCGTCACTCAAGGAAACTAGTTTAGTAAAAGTCCATAATCATCCATGGTTTTATACATGTTTTATTTATTATATGATAAAATGATAATATTGCATGCAATTTGATGAGACCTAATAAAATAAATAAAAGAAAATCCCTCAAATTAATATGAAGTCAGTATATAAGTTGATTTCCATTATTATAGCAACAAACGAGAATTCTTCTTAGATTTAACTTGTTGGGTTAGTCCAAGGTTACTTTACGTTGGACATGTTTGAGCTATGAGATATAAGATCTCTGAATAATGGGTATGACTTAACGGAGGCATATAATTTGTTGGGTACACTCAAGGTTATATGTCTTTGAGGCAAAGGTTAGGAGTCACATATGATGTGCTATCAAAGAATTGATACCTAACTATCTAGGAATTACAAAGAGTTGTAATTGATAAGAGTTACCTACCTTCCAAAATTATTTTGGTTTGTTGGGTACACCGAAGATCAAAATAATTAGATGGGATTCTAACCCACTAGGGGTTATGTGATAACTCCTGAATCAATAAATGAGGATTCATGATTTGAATTAAAATAGTGGGAGCAAAGCCAAATTAAAAGAAAGTCCATATTATATGTTGGTTTTGTCTATGCATAAATAACAAATACTTATACTATCCGTATTTATGTATTGTAGAATATGAGTAATAACATCAATTTATGTCCCATTTTATATGATAACAAACTCACTTATAAATTTTTTGGACTGGTATCGTAAATTAGTCTCTTATAGTTCTATCTTAGACACGAGATCAATTGGCTATAATTCCTCATCAACATATTCCTGATGTCTCAGCGGATGATGCTGATGAAGACAGTTCAGAATGCTTATCGTAATACAAGAGGTGCTTATGATACTGTCTCTTGTATCGTGTTGGCCACTATGATGTTCTGAATTGCAGAAACAATTTGAAAATATGGATGCTCACTCTATGATTATTCATCTCAAGGAGTTGTTTGATGAAAAATCTAGGAATGAGAGGTCAGAGACCTCTAAAGAGCTATTCCGTAAGATGGCAGAGAGTTCTTCAATAGCAATTCATTTACTGAAGATGATTGGACTAATTGAAAAATTAGAACGATTGGGATTTATGCAAAATCATGAGTTAAATGTTAACTTAATTTTGTAATCTCTGCTTGATAGCTTTTCACAGTTTGTGATGAATTACAATATGAATAAATTATACATTACATCACTGAACTGTTGAATATGCTAAAAACTGCTGAGGCAACTATTAAAAAGGAAAGGAAACAAATGTGATGGTTGTTGATTCTTCTAATAAGAAGAAAAAGAAATCCAAGATTGATTTTGTGAAAGCCAAATCTGGGTTAAAACCAACACATTTGATCAAGAAGGATAAAGCCAAGGGTAATTGTTACTATTGTGGAAACGAAAGCACTGGAAAAGGAATTGTACGGCTTATATTGATACTTTGAAGCAGAAGAGGCTTAATGAAGCTTCTACTTCAGGCATTTATGATTGAGATCAATATTTCTATTTCCAAATCAATTTCCTGGGTATTAGATACCGGATCAGCATCTCATATTTGTAAAAATATGCAGGGACTAAAGAGAAGTAGAATGTTGGCCAAAGGAGAAGTAGACCTACGCGTGAGAAATGGAGCAAATGTTGCTGCATTAGCCATAGGGACTTATTGTCTTTCTTTGCCTAGTGGTCTTGTTTTAGAACTTAAAGACTGTTATTATGTTCCATCTCTTATTAGAAATATTGTTTCTATTTTGTGTTTGACACTGATTGTTCTTTGTCATTATGCAAAAGAATAAATGTTGTTCTATTTCACGTGATGACATTGTGTATGAAACTGCTATTTTAAATAATGGTATTTACATTCTAGATATGAAAATTTTAATTCTCAACATAAATTCAAAAGTGTCCAAAATTGATAATTTGAAACAATCTTTCCTTTGGCATTGTAGAGTTGGTCATATAAATGAGAAACGTATTTCCAAATTACATAACTATTGTTATTTGGGATCATTTGATTATGAATCATATGACATATGTGAATATTGTTTACTTGGTAAAATGACCAAATCATCTTTTACTGAAAAAGGTGATAGATCTAGTGAATTGCTGGGGCTAATACATACTAATGTTTGTGGTCCTATGTCAATTCATGCTAGAGGAGGTTTTTCATACTTCGTTACTTTTATGGATGATCACTCTAGATATGGTTACGTATACTCAATGAAGTATAAGTCTGAAACCTCAGAAAAGTTCAAAGAATGCAGGAATGAAATTGAATGTGTGAAGCAACTTGGTAAAAGTATTAAAATACTTTGATCAAATCGAGGTGGGGAATACTTGAACCAAGAGTTTCAAGATTATCTTAAAGAGAATGGGATTCTACCTCAATGGACTCCTCCTTATACACCACAGCTAAATGGTGTATCTGAGAGACGTAATCGAACTCTATTAGATATGGTTCGATCAATGATGAGTCTTGCAGACCTCCCAAAATTGTTATGGGGCTATGCTCTTAATACTGCCTCCCATTTAATAAATCGTGTTCCATCAAAAGTTGTTGATTTCACTCCGTATGAGATATGGTTTGGAAAGAAACCTAAACTTTCATACTTGAAGGTTTGGAATTGCCCTACTTATGTGAAGAGGGTAGAATCTGATAAAATTGAACCTAAATCAGATAAATGCCTATTTGTGGGGTATCCAAAGGAGACGTTTGGATACTATTTCTATAATCCCATTGAGCAAAAGGTATTTGTTTCAAAACATGCCGTCTTTCTAGAAAAAAGTACATATTCTTGAAAGGGCAAGTGGAAGCAAAATAGATCTTGAAGAAGTTCAAGAAACACAATATGGTATTGATCAACAAATGGAACAAGAGCTTCAATCACATGATTATGTGATAGAGGATGAAGCTATTAATACACAAACTTTTCGTAGGACTAGTAGAATACGTCGTGCTCCAAAGAAATTTGAATTTCTTGTAAGTAGGCACAATGATGTATTAATCATTACAAATTATGAACCTACATCTTACAAAGAAGCATTATCTAATAAGGACTCTCAGAAGTGGATAGAAGCTATGAAATATCAAATGAATTCCATGTATGACAATAAGGTATGGACCTTAGTCGATCCACCTGAAGGGATTAAACCCATAGGGTGCAAGTGGGTCTTTAAGAGAAAGACTGACATGAATCGTAATGTGATTACCTATAAGGCGCGATTGGTAGCAAAAGGTTATACACAAAGACAAGGAGTTGACTTTGATGAAACTTTCTCACCAGTTACAATGCCCTAAAATCTATTCAAATTTTACTTGCGATAGCTGCATATTATGATAATGAGATTTAGCAAATGGATGTAAAAACTGCTTTCCTTAATGGAAATTTGGAAGAAGAGGTGTCTATGATACAACCTGAAGGGTTTACATCCTCAGATCCTAACATAGTATGCAAGTTACAAAGGTCTATTTATGGACTAAAGCAAGATTTTAGGAGTTGGAACATCCTTTTTGATGAAACAATCAAAGTGTTTGATTTTATAAAAAATGAGGATAAACCATGTGTATACAAGAAGGTGAGTGGAAGCGCCATTATTTTCTTGATACTTTATGTGGATGACATATTGTTGATAGAAAATGACATACCTATGCTTCAAAGTGTAAATGTATGGTTGTCCAAAAAAAATTCTATGAAAGATTTAGGAGAGGCAACCTATATTCTGGGAATTAGGATCTATAGAGATAGATCTAAGAGGTTGCTTGGTCTTACTCAATCAACGTACATAGATAAGATGCTACTATCTAAGAGGTTTAGCATAGATCAATGAAGAAGGGTTACTTACCAATGTCTCATGGTGTGTACCTTTCTAAAATTATGTGTCCTAAGACAGATGTATAAACAGATAGCATGAAAAAGATCCGATATGCTTCGGCTATAGGTTCTATAATGTATGCTATGCTATGTACTAGACCCGATGTCTCCTATGCTCTAAGTGTTACGAGTAGGTTTCAATCTAACCCAGGGAGTGGTCATTGGGTAGCAGTCAAAAAAATTCTTAAATACTTAAGAAGGACTAAAGATTTATTCTTGATTTATGGTGGCAAGAATTGACAGTTCGTGAATATACATATGCTAGCTTTCAATCTGACAAGGATGATAGCAAGACGCAATATGGATCTGTATTTACTCTTGATGGTGGTGCAGTGAGTTGGAAAAGTTCCAAACAGGACACCACAGTTGATTTTACAGCAGAAGCCAAATACATCACAGCTTCAGAAGCAGCAAAAGAGGCAATTTGGATTAGGAAGTTTGTGGCTGAACTTGGAGTGGTTCATTCCACTAATGATCCTATACTCTTGTATTGTGATAACAATGGAGCTATTGCACAAGCAAAGGAACCCAGGTCTCATCAGCGATCTAAACATGTATTACGGCGCTATCATTTGATTAGAGAGATCATTGATAGAAATGACGTAAACATAGAAAAGATCCCCATAAATGATAACATTCCTGATCCGTTCACTAAAGCCTTGTCCCAGATACAATATGAGAGTCATGTTAACTCATTCGGTCTTAAGCACATGAATGATTGGCTTTAGTGTAAGTGGGAGTTAGTGTATGCCCTAAAACCAATTAATTTTAGGGATAAATTATGCTTTTATATTTATATATATTTTGTAATATTAATTTATCAAATCTAAATATGTTCTTGTGACAGAAATAATGAGTTATGATGTAATTCATTTTATTTGTGTATATCCCTAATCGTAGTGTATGACACTAGTAGCTGTCACATAAGAGTATGTGGATGCTTATTGAGAAATAAGTGCATCGGATTGATCCATTAAGAGTATTCCACACGGATTATTCTTTACCAATGGATTAATTTCTTTTTGATAGTAGTGTAATGATCCTTTGACTTGAGGTCATGAGTTCATCTTGACTGTGGATTATTATTCTTTGGCTCTATTAGTCGTTCCTCTTAGTGAGTCGCACATACTGTAGAGTTTAGGTATAATTGAATCATGAGAATATAAGATATGACAAATAGAGGATTCACCACTCCTTATAATGGGAGAGTATATCCCAATATAGCCACATCTTGAAATACGATTTAGAAATCTTTGCACAAAGTGGAAATAAAATTAAAAGTGTCTTAAATTCTATTTCAAGTGAGTTGTATTTTGGAAAGAAGTAAAATTAGATTAATTCGATAAGAGTTGGCATTATATCTGTACTTTTGAATTAATTGGGATATAGGTTGGTGAAAGAATATTAATTACAGGAGAACTAGTCACGGATGGGTGATGTCGAACCACTTGCCATTTAGTACATTTCTCAACACTTGGAAGGTCATGATGCTTTGCTAGAAGCCAATCTTGATCTATAAGTATAAATTAATTAATTGGAGAATTAATGATAAATTAAAAGTGTTTAATTTATCTAATCCTAATTAATTTAGGATTATAATTTATACTTATTGCCAACGTGATTGGGAACCTAAAGGGTCACACACTTAAGGATAATTAATTCAGGATTAAAATGATTTGATAAATGAGATACTTATGGGTTAATTTATGAGATAAATTAACTTTTGGGTTTAATTATAATAAGTTATAAATATTAGGAGTTAATATGTAAGGCATATTAATAGCTCTAATGGTTTTATCATTATTCATATACCCATATCCCAAACTGATTAGAATTTGTAATTTCCTAAAACTAATTTGATTGAGATTCTAAATATATATATATATATATATATATAATATTATATTATAATATATATATATTATAATATAATATTATATATATATATATATATATATGAAGGTCATAAGGAGTAGTACTATATATAGTACTAGTACTTGTCAGGAAAAGCAAGCAAACAAAAAGAAAAAGCCGTCAAAACTTCTTTGAAAAATGTGATAGTCACATTTTAAGAAAAGAAAATAATTTAGTAACTAGCACTCCGTGGTTTGGGTCAATCCATCTTGTGAAGATTTCTGATTTAATTATCTGTGTGGATACCATTAGAGGTCGGGCACCTGTGCGACTTGTGGATCGACGTCCCAAATATATTGGAGATTTTACTGCAATTTTAATGTATAATCTCTATACTTTTCTTGTACTATGCATAAATTAATCAAGGTGATTCGTGATAAGAAAGTAAAAAATTTAAATTCCGCTGCGTTACCTGTTTATTTCCTTTCTTTCAAACTCTGTGTTTAAAAGTAAACTCAGAAAATAAATCCTCTAAAATATACATTTGTGAAATAAGGCATTGTACAAAGGTAAGAAGATTGGTTCATGTTTGATTTTGATCCCAACCCAGAATTTATAGGCCTAACTTTAACTATTCTACTGTCTTATTTGTTGAAGTTTTTTCTCTTTTCCTATATCCATTGTACTTAGAGACATACGACAAACAACTATAGACACTTATTTTTGTCCCTTAAGTTGTCCCCTATTTTCCTCTTAATTTGACTCTTAACTCTCTTTTTAATTCACCTTTTAATTTCTTCTTAACCTGCTCTTTGATTTCCTTTCAATTAACCCTATAATTCCTTCTTAATTGGTCTTATGGTGTTTAATTATTATGTGATTTATGCATTTGAAATACTAAAAATGATTTTTAATATTATTAATTTTTTAGATTTTTCAAAAAAAAAAATTAAATTAATTAAAAATAAAAAAATTCAACGCGTGAAAAGTACCGCACGTACTGTTCACACGCCTGCATCAGCTCGACAAAGCTGTTTTGGCCACATTTTTCTATGCATTTTTTCACCCATTCTCACCAAATTTCAAATGCTCCATACCCCCAACATGACAAGGAATGGTCTTTGACCATTCGGTTTACACTCAATTCACTTCGTTAAAAGCAAAAAAAATCAGTTTAAAGTGGGGGAGGGGGGGGGAAGAAATTTCTGCAGGAAGAAAAGAAAGAAAATTTTTTGTAAATCTTCCAAACAGCCAACTTTGAGCCAAATTCCAAACGATTGGAAAGGAATTAGACTAAACTCAAAGAAGAAAAGTTGTAGAGGGTACCTGGGACTACAACTTCTCTTTGTAAATACCAAGTAAAATCATTCATTTGGAGGGTCAAAAACGTGGTAGAAGAAGGCTGGTGGCAAAGAAAATCTGTAGAAAAAAAAGAGAAATTTTTCGAAATCTGAAAAATTTTCCAGATAGCCGACTTTGAGCCAAGATTCCAAGCGATCGAAGAGGAATTAGACTAAACTCAAAGAAAAAAGTTGTAGAGGGTACCGGGGACTACACCTTCTTTTTGTAAAGCTCAGGCAAAATCGTTCATCTGGTGGGTGAAAAACGTGGTGGAAGAAGGCCGGTTGGAACTCAACCAAAGCTTGTGTTGAGCCAAAAGCAAATTCGGCTCAACTGCACTCCAAGCCAAGTATAACCAATTCCACCACATATCCTGAGGTTGAGGTGAGTTAAATGGGCTTTTGAATTGATTGTTTCGGTGACAAAATGCTTATCTTACTATTTTTACATCATTTATAACTTAATTTTCGAATTTAATTTTATAGTTCATAATTTTTAAATTCAATGTTTTTATTGGCTTTTGAATATTTTTTGGAGTGTCTCTAAAGGTTTACACAAAAATTTTGTGGATGTTTTATGCAAGTTTGTATTTGGTTCATATGCCCACTTTCACCATTTGATTTATGTTTATGTTAATTAATTGTTATATCTGCATGTTCTATGTAAAAATTAGAATTTTATGGCTATTTTCTTAGAATTTTTGGGTTAAGGTTTGAAGGTTTCACTTTTTGGGGTGGTTATGGAGTTGGGAGAATTTTGAATAGTTGTTTACGGTTAGGGAAGAAGAGGAAGAAGTTGAAGGAATGTAGAGAAACAAAAACTCTTTCAAATGTATAAATAAAAAAAAAAACTGAACCACAATCCAAAAATGGCTTTCGCCTAGTGGTTTAGCAGCTGGTGTTCCTTCTTGGTGGCTTTGTTCGAATCTCCTTGCCCCCATTTTTCTTAGGATATTTTGAGTTAGATGTGTATTAGGTCCATAGGACTGCCACGTCATCGATGACGTGGCGCCATGTCATCCCACGTCAGCGATGACGTGGTAATCCCCCCCAAAAAAAAGAAAAGCCTTTTGACAGGGCCCACTTGATGCCACGTCATCGATGACGTGGCACCACCAGATTGCGCCACGTCATTGATAACCCTCCTGATTTAAGATTTTTGCATTTTAGCCCTCAAATAATTTTTTAAATTACATTTAGGCCCTTAAGAAATTTTCTTTAATATTACTATTTTTTTTCTTTTCAAATTTCTTCTAAGTTACATTTTTAATGAGAATAACCACCAAGCTTTAATTTGATTTTTGTTTGACATTTTAATATGTTTAATTACCCTTTGATTGTGAAATTACCGTTTTGCCCTTATGAGTATTAAATTGTAAATAGACTCTGATTTTGCACATATTTTTCGATTAGTTTATTTTGTAATGATTTGTGCTTTATTTTTTATGTTTGTTGGTCTCGATATAATATTTATGCTTTTTCTTACTTGTTAAATGATGTCAATTTACTCTTCTGTCCTCAAATTTTGTTTAGTTGCACGACTAGACATTAAATATTTAAATCAAACTCAATTTAGTCCATGACTTAATAACTGTATCAATAATATAAAATGGGCTAGAAGTAAACTCTGGCGTGCATGACAAACGACTGTTTTGCCCCTTATGAGTTAAAGAGCACTACAATCTAAATGTGTGCGACTTTAAATTAGACCCCGGGCTAAATTTACCTGTCAATGTTATTTTTTATCATTTATTTTCATTTCCTCATTAATATGTACATATTTTATTATCTTCAAACAATCTCAAGCACACGTACGCTACAAAGTCGGCAATAATGAATACTATTTAACACAAATTAAAAAGGGAAACACGATAAAATCATGCAACCGGTCCAACGCTGGATAAAGTGGGTGCCGAGGGAAATTCAAATCTATCCCAAACCTTCCCATTTTACAACAGGATTCCCGAACTCTTTTTTTTTTGAATTACGTGGACAGGAGTCAATCTAGACTAGGGTTTATTTTCTCTTTAAATTTTGATGTATTTTTGTGTCTCGGCGCACCAACACACCGGGTGGTGACTCCAATCTTTTGTTCCCTAGCTTAGAATATTTTTGTACAATTCAGAGTCGTATTTAAAGCCCCGTTATGTAATAGTAAATAGGTGATTCATTTAAATTTGTAATAGTAAGTAGGTAATTTATGTTTGTAAATAGTAAATAGGATTTTTGCATTTAATCACCTATTTCACGAGCACCACATTGGCGACGGTGCCGGTCCCAAAGGTGTCGGCCGGTCCGCGAGTTGTGGGGGGTGCGACAGCGTGGCTACTCCACTGGGGACTTTGAGATTCCGGGCACACTCGACGATTTTAACTCGTTTCTCTCAATTTTACCCCGTTCATTATAAATCGGCTAATTTTTACCTATTTTTTGTGTGCTATGTTACCGACTCTATGCCTCGTTTTGCGTGCCATGTGCAAAGTGTTACTTTAATTGTTCTTTTCCAATTACTTTACACTTGTTTTATCGTATTTCTCTAATTTTTGCTGTCTTGTGTGCTGGTTTACGAATTTTTGTGTCTCGTTTTACGTGTCACATGCTACATGTTACTTTAGTTGTTATTTTTCAATTACTTTAGACTTGTTTTACCGTATTTCACCATTTTTACTGTCTTGTGTGTTGGTTTACGGATTTTTGTGTCTCGTTTTACGTGTCACATGCTATGTGTTACTTTATTTGTTCTTTTTCAATTACTTTACACTTATTTTACCGTATTTCACCATTTTTGCTGTCTCTTATAATTACTCGTAAGATGGATTAAGGGTCTCGTTTTATGTGCCACATGCTATGTGTTACTTTATTTGTTCTTTTCATAATTATTTTACTCTTGTTTTACTATATTTCACTATGTTTACCGTCTTCAGTACCCGTTTGCTCAATTTAGGTCTCGTTTTACGTGCCATACCTTGTCTGCCTATGGTGTGATTTGTTCTTGCTTTATTGTACATGTTTTAATATATTTTGCTATTATACCTGTTTGTGATTAATTTGGGGGCAATTTTAACCTGTGTTGGGGTGCATCAAACCTTTACAGCCAAACAAGCTAAAATGTGTGAATCTTACCGCCTCCAAGTGAACACAGCATAACACATGTCTCATTTGTTGCATGTCCTATTTTTGTGGGTGTCGTTCCCACATTCCCTGTAGGAATTAAGACGATCTACCCAGATATTCCGCCGTGACACAATGTGCACGTAACGGTATCTGTGGCGATCACCTGACCACCGACGATAAGGCCCATCAGAATTGACGAATTTTATTTTTGGGCCCAAAGTCTGAAGGTTAAGGAACCAAGCCCATCTAGATTGCATTAGTAAGCGCCAAGCCTCATATTCATGTAGCTTAAACCATAGGGCAGAACTGTGTGGACCTTGTTTAGGACACTAGACACAAGGCGGTAGGACCCATCCATTTATCTGGCTTGTAATAGTAAATAACTTTACAATTTTGTTATGTAATAGTAATTAGTTTTTCTGATTCGTATGATTTACTTTGGCCATGTAATTTGTATCTACTTCCCGCAAGAAAGAGTAAATTTTGATTTTTACATTGCATAAACCTTAGGTAGGGTCAAAGGCATATGGTTGCCAGACCCAAATAGGAGACCCACCCCCGCGACATGTTTCCAAAGTTTTATTATCCCTTGTGTGCATTTAGGCTAACCCCAGCATTGTAGGGCCACCGTAAGCTACTTATTGCATATCATTAGCCGTAGAAGGGATACCCTGTCGGATACCCTGTGTATAGAATTGCATACCTATCCCTAGGTACATAACCTACAATGGAATTTACAAGCTTGCGTATTCATTTTATAAAGACTCTAGACAAAGCATGTGTATAATAGCCTCAGGTAAGGCTAACATGTATTTCATGCAAATGAATTCCGCTCGAGTAATTGGAAAGGCGACCAAAGTGCCCTATTTGCTACAGGAGTGGGAACGAAACATGCAGTTGTCAGAACTGAATACAATAGCTGGTTATTGGATCACCTAGTATGTTTGCAGGATATTGAGCCAGATCGGACCGTAGTAGACGCTTTGGTACAGGTTTGGGATAGTGAGGCAGCTGTGTTCAGATTCGGGAAGTTTGAAATGGCGCCACACTTGTAGGAGATAGCAGGATTAAGTATGGACCTCAAGGACCGGGCTGTTATACTACCATCCCTAGGTACTACAAGGGACTTCTCTTTGTTCGCCGGCATATCAAAGACTGCGATACTAGGGGACCCGAGGCTAGTTCAGTTACTTTGATATTTTTACACGAGCACTTCGGCACGAAACAGGGATTTCACAGGAACAAGACTCATTTTTTGCATCCCACTGAGGAGTCCTGGGCTCAGAAGCGTAGTCCAGGTTTTTGCTTTAGCACTGACCAGCGCATATCTTTTTTCGAGGCCGAATAGGAGGATAGCATTTAAGACGGTACGGAAGTTAGCCAATTTGATACATGGCTTCGGTGGTCAAGACCTCACGATAATCCCTACTATTCTAACTGACATATTGGTGGCTTGTACTAACTGTCAGAACGTAGTCAAATTTTTCAAGGGTTCAAGCCTTTTGTTGCAAGTCAGGTTCATGGAACATTTGGGGTGACGAAAAATTGTTCGTCGTGATTTTTCCTGGGGTAGATTGAATTGGGTACAATTTCACAATCAACGTATCAACCGGGCGAAGTTGCTGAAAGACAAGGAGAAGTACATTCGCTGATTGTTTTCATTGAAGGAGTTAGAGATACAGTGGGTTCTATAATAGGTACCCTGTCATGCACCGAGTCTGGAATCTGCTAGCCTTCCGTTCATACCCTTGATAGGAAATGAAGGCATTGTTCCCTACATGACTCTTATCCACGTCTGTAGTCTCATGTGGCATTTGCGAGGGTTCAGACAGTACCTCCAAAATCAGCGACTGATCGGCAATGTTATGTTCGACAAAGGGATACGGTCCGAATCAATACCAGAAAAATTGAGTATTTTGTCAGCGTGGGCATCCAGACGTGCATGTCAGGAGTCGTTATACGATCCACAGCAGTGTGGAATTTCAAGGACCACACCTCAGTACTATGTATGGCTGGAACATTTGCTTAGCCGGCTACCGCAAGCTGTAATAGACCCTCAGAAAAAGTTGCTCGGTTGACCGCACAATTGGAGGCTAAGGATAAGAAAATAGTGGAAAATGAGATAGCTCTAGATCTCTTATACAGGCAAGCTTACAAAAGTGTTCAAGAACAGCAATACTGTATTCGAGAGCAGGAATACAACCGAAAGAGGGTATGCACCGAGATGGCCAATGATCTGGGATGCCTAATGCACAATGGGGCTGCTGAATCAGCACATAGCAAGCTTCTACGGTACGAGGAGCAAATGATGAAGATACGAGACCAGGTTTCTGAAGGAGCTTGCCGAATAAGTATAACGGACTTCATCCCCTTTACAGTTTTTTTTTGTTTTTAGGGTTCCTGGGGAAGGAACCACATTTATGCTGTAAACTTATGATTATGTTTGTTTATATATACCTGAATTTTCTTTTTTTATTATGTTTTAATATGAAGGTACTAAGTGTCCAAACAGCTGTCCAACGCAGCCCTATTTATACCCGCTCGCATGCACGTAAACTCCGATTTAAAGAAGTATGAGCACCGTACCAGCAAAAGATATGGAAGGGACCAGTGGGGATCAAAATCCAGAGATGGCAGAGTTGCGCAAACAAATAGAATCTATGATGGCTGCTATGGCCAGTATGAACCAAGAAATGCAATGGTACAGGCAAACTTATGGGCCTCACCCCGCACATCTAGATGCTGCCTCTTCATATGCCTAATCCAGGCATGAGGATGCGGCTACCCCTACCACCACAGAATCACTTCTCCTCCAACTCCAGTGCCACCACTGACAGGAAATCCAGTTCCACCACCACCACCTCCTCCTCTTGAGTTGGAGTATACCTTAGGAGGGGAAGTTGAATTAATGCCACCACCACTTCCTGTACCGGCTGTCAATAATACCCTATTGAAAAAAATAGAGCGATTCGATAGTTTCATGAAGCAGCAACAGGGGACAGATAAATTTGGAGCTATCGACTACCAAGATCTATATTTATTCCCCGAAATACAATTACTGCCAAAATTTAAGATCCCAAAATTTCCAAAGTACAATGGCACTGGGGATCCGATAGCTCACCTTAAAATGTTCTGCAACTTGCTGGGGAATCCGACAAGCGATCCTCGGATAATAATGAGGGTATTTGCCAGAAGCTTAGAGAGAGATGCGTTATCATGATATTCAATGCTTGATCCCAAAAAATTACAGGATTGGACGAACTTGTCAAATGCTTTTGTGAAACAATATGAGTTTAACCGCGACCTAGAGCCGGACCATTTTGCTCTGCTGAACTTAAAGAAGAAGCTATCAGAGGATTACCGTGAGTATGTGAAAAGATGGAGGGTGTTAGCTGCCAGAGTGAGCCTACTTTTGACTGAGAATGAGATAGTCAAACTTTTTATTGATATGTAAGAACCTCCTTAATATGAAAAGTTGACCGGGTCTATTGGCAAATCCTTTTCAGAAATCATCCAGCAACCCAGAGGCTGTTGAAAGGGGTTTGAAAAGCCAAAAAACTATTGACATGACGACCTTCAAACTTTAGATAGAGTCCATGCAGGGGAGCACGTATGTGGCTAAGAAATCCCTGAGCAAGAAGGATGACAAGAAGGAAGAGGAAGTGACTTTTATTTTCAACCAACCCAATCGTCAATCACCACGCAATTCCATCAATACCAAAGACCTAACCCACAACCCTTTTATGCACCACCTCCACTACCACCTCAATACTACCCTCAACCCATATACCAAACACAATTACAAATGCCCGTGCGTAATCCAAAGCTTCCATATTATAATCCAATACCACAACCCCCAAACAATCAAAGGAACCCAACCAGCCAAACAAATTCCCTCCACCAAACTCCAACCAAGCCAGACCACATGGCAAACCATCCCCACAATTTTACCAACCTGGGACGGCCTATTGAGCAACTATATAAGCAGTTGAGATCAGCAAGGAGATTGAATCCCATAGCTCCTTCTCAGTATCGGGGAGGAGTTCCGGATAGGTTTGATGCTAATGCCCACTGTGCCTATCATTCTGGAGCCCCAGGGCATTCCACAGCTAATTTTTGGACATTGAAGAACAAGGTGCAGGATATGATCGATGCACGTGAGATGGTCATTAGGAGGCCGGAACAAAGGGCTCCTGAAGTAAACACTAATCTGCTGCCACGGCATGAGCCTCATGTTGGGATGGTTTGTATAGAAGCGGAGACGGAAGAGGAAGAATGAGCAGTCAAAGAAGTGACAATGACTCAGACCAAACCATTTTATTTGGATTTGGAGCCATCTGAGCCTTTTATCATAGACATAGATCCGTTTGAGGTAGAATCTCCTGCAAGAGCCCATTGTGATTGAACTGCCAATACAATTGCCAATTGAGAGCACACATGCAGTGCCGTGAAATTATCAACCCTCAGCTGTGATAGTCGGTGGAAGGCCAATTTCTGAGGAGGAAGTGTCCGCTGTCACAAGGTCAGGCCGAATCAGAAATGACAACAGTTTTGAGGCCGGACAATCCAACAAAGGTAAAGAGCCCATGCATGCCCCTAAGGCTATAGCAGACAAAGATGTGGAGGACTTCAAAAAAAGTGAATATTCAGTAGCTGAGCAGCTGAATAAGATGCCATCACAAATTTCTATGCTCAGCTTATTGTTAACATCCGAGCTACACAGGGAGGCATTAGTAAAGATTTTGAGTGAGGCTCATATGCCTCATGACATTTCTACTGACAAACTTGCTGGGTTAGTGAGCAGTGTGCTGGCATCAAACCAAATTTGTTATTCTGATGATGACTTAACTTCTGAAGGAAGCGATCACAACAAGGCTCTATTCATCTCGGTTAGATGACCTGAGGGGCGGCATTTGCCTAGGGTCATGGTTGATAATGGGTCTATTTTAAATATTTATCCTTTGAAGACATTGGATAAACTGGAAATCTCTCATGACCTGGTCAGAAATTCATCTATAGTAATCAGAGAGTTTGACGGGGCTCAAAGACAAACCACCGGAGAGATAAACCTTATTTTAGAAGTGGGGCCAACTGCTCATCAGGTCACTTGCCAGGTTCTTCCAATTGTTGGGGGATATAATTTGCTGCTGGGACACCCCTGGATCCATTCTACTGGGGCTATTCTGTCATCTTTGTATCAAAGGGTTAAATTCATTTACAAGTTTAAGCTGATTGTTGTATTTATCGAAGATGACCACGTCATGATGGTCAAGGAGGAAGTTGGGAAGAAGAGTGACACTCCGGTGCCTTTCTTAGCTTATGATGTGGTCTCTGTCAGCCAAAGGCCTGGAAAGCAGTCATCAATGAAAGCTGTCGGGATAAGGTGAGTGTAATGATTGCAAAAGAAATGACCTTTGCAGCTGCTGCGTGGAGGATATCGCATCGGCCAAGGTTTAGGGATGAATTTGCAAGGCATAATACACCCTATTGAGCTACCAATGCAGATGAATACATTTGGGCTCGATTTTTGCCCGAATGCCAGGCAGTTGAGGGAGATTAAGGAGCTGAAGAGAGCTGAAAAAGAAGGTCGAGCATTGCCTATGGACATTCCACCTCTTAAGATTACTTTCCCAAGTTCTGCTGCCATTATGACTCCTGATGCAGATGAGGCTGAAAAGGAGAATCTTATCCAAGGGGTAGCCGAATTATTTGCGGGGGTAATTGTGTTTGGCTGATGGAGAAGTCTCTTATACACAGCCTGCCATTTGCAAAGATCGACCAGGAATGCAACTGGACATCTGATGATCTCCCTAGTCATAGGGAGTTTCGGTAAATTTAAAAGGATATCAGCATTTAGTTTTTCTCCTTTTAATTTCATCTTTGTATGTATGTTTCGTACTTCTTAAGTTGTTTTGCTTATGCCATCTAGTGCAAGAAGTAGGTGCATTCACAGCATTGTATTCATGATTCATCTCATTCATCTATTTTGGAGATGAATCTTGAAAACAATTTGATTAGTAAAGCAAGTACAATCATGATATTGCCTTCCTCATTCATCTTATTCATCTATTTTGGAGGTGAATTCTGAAGACAATTGATTTTTATAGGATGGCCAATGAATGTCAAGTTTATGTTCTCTAGGATCACTTGTACAAATCTTTGATTAAAGAGAACTTTTTTCTTTAAGATGTTTTATCTCATTTTGTTTCATGCTTTATTTTCTTTGATCCTTCGGATACTACAGTTTATGAGGTCAATGAGTGCAATTTTGATATCACACCCGACCCTGATTTTACACAGTTTGAGAGTCTCTGAGGACGAGTGTGATATTGTGTGAATTATACACATCTAGAAAACCAAAGCCTGACTTGGAATGCTAGAAACGGTAAACATTGAGACAGACATAGACGTAAGAGAGGTTAAAATATTGGTAGTGGTCAGTGCATACACTTGACTAGAGGGGAGAAGAAAAAGATGATAGAATTTTTGATTCTGTTCCAAGACGTCTTTTCCTGGTCTTATGACGATATGCCCGGCATATCAACAGATGTCGTGGTTCACAAACTCTCCAGTGATCCTAAATGCCCTCCTGTAAGGCAGAAGCCAAGGAAGTTTAAGCCGAAAATGAGCTTAAAGATCAAATAGCATCATTTGCCGCTTTGGGATCCCAGATATATTGGTTACCGACAATGCCAAGAACCTGAACAATGATATTATAGATGGTCTTTGTGCCTAATTCAAGAATAAGCATCGGAATTCCACCATCTACAGGCCAAAAATGAATGGGGTGGTTGAAGCAGCCAACAAGAATCTTAAGAGAATTATTCGAAGGATGGTTGAGTCAGCTTGATTGGCATGAAAAGCTGCCATATGTATTGCTGGATTATCGGACTGCCATCAGGACATCTACTAGGGCAAGCCTTATTCCCTCATGTATTGGTGGAAGTATGTTTTTCATTGACTGCTGTATTCTTCTCTTCCGTCTCCGCTTCTCTGAAACTCAGATGCAGAATAGGAGCGGCTCAGACATGAACAGCTTGCACTCATTGATGAAAGACGGCTAACAGCTGTGTGTCATGGCCAATGTTATCAACGGAGGATGGCCCGAGCTTACAATAAGAAAGTCAAGCCTAAACATTTTCAGGCTAGCGATCTAGTCTTGAAACGCATATTGCCAATACAGGACGAAGCAAAGGGCAAGTTTGCTCCTAACTGGCAGGGTCCATTCATTGTACACAAAGTATTATCAGGAGGAGCTCTTATCCTTACGGAGATGGATGGACAGGTTTTCACCCAACCCAAAAAATGCGGACATGGTCAAAAAAAAATTCATCTGATTTAGAAGACTGTAAACCTTTAAGTCATTGCAGAACGTCGGATAGAATTTCACTTGTTATTTTTATTCCCTTTTCACCCACATCCAAACTAAATCTTTTTATATCTCTTCTCTTTATTTAGCCTATCTTTCATTTCAATTGTGCTTTGTACCTATCCTTTGCTGTAAAAACAAATTGAAACTGAGCTCATTTGCAATGTTGGGGCAAATTGTTGTTTTGGGTGGCAAAAAAAAAATTAAAAAAAAAAAAGAAAATTTGAGAGGCTGACCAAAACAAATGCCCAACAAAACTTAGTTTGATATAATAAAATTGGGGTAATTTTTTTCAAATCTATTTCCCCAGTTCAGTCGGTTGCCTTCAAGTAAGACTCTCAACCCAAAACTGGGGCAATTCTTTTAGATAAAGGACATAACCAGTTTTCCTCAGATCACAAACCCGCTCTGTCCATCCCTTGTAGCTATGTTCTTTCCAACCAAAACGCCCATCTTAAACTAAAGTTCGTATGCATTGGAAAAAGGCGATTACTTAGCCAGACGTCTTCCGTTTACTCCCACGCCTTGCCGTTTACTTGGACCTCATAGGTGAAAACCCGGAAAGGGCACCTTTATTTAAAAAAAAAAAAAAAAAACAAAAGACAAGAGGCTTGGTTGAAAACGCTAATGGGCGGCCTAGGCAAAAGGAGAGTGTGCGAAAAAAAAAATTAAAGGGAGGGAAACCTTAGTGAAAACTTGAAAAGGCGCTGAGGAATGGGTAAACTGAGCAAATGGTCAAAGTCTGGTTGACGACTTCTCTGGGTCCAAGTCTGGGAAATTGTTCAACTGAAATTTGTTGACCGAAGTTAGGCTTATTGGTTGCCTCAATATCGTTCTCTCAACACAGTTATTGGCCTTTAAAAGGCACGTATCCGATGAATCCAAAGCATTGCCTAATCGTGTCCAAATCACTTGGAATGAAAGTCAAAGCGGTGTTAATACGGTGATGGCACGATTTTTACTAAGATTGCTCCCATGTGCCTATATTATTTATTCATGTACTTCTATCAAACTCACATGCTGCCATTTAGTTTGTTTGTAGTTATTGTTCTTGTTCTTGATATTTTAGTTGTCAAATATGTGAAAACCATCTGTTTAATTGAACTACATTTTGACCTGATTCCTGTGGTGGGATACGTAGGCAGCTCTTAGCGCGGTCACCTTGCTTATAGAAATGTTGGCTAAGATTGACATTTCGTATATTTTGGCACTGACCAATTCGAGTTTTCTTTGCTTGATATCGGATTATTTTGAGTACCTGCAGGTACATGAAAATAAAATGGATGCTAAAATCGACGACACTGGGGCAAATTTTGGGTTCTCGTTTCCATTTTCACAACCTGATAAACGAATTTCAGGTTTACATTTTCATCCCCGATAAATGAATTTCGGGTTTCCATTCTATTAACCTGATAAACGAATTTCAGGTTTGCATTTTCATCCCCGATAAACGAATTTCGGGTTTTCATTCTATTAACCTGATAAACGAATCTAAGGCTTGCATTTCTGCATCACCCGATAAATGAATTTTGGGTTCTCATTTCCATTTTCATTAACCTGATAAACGAATTTCAGGTTTGCATCTTCACCCGATAAATGAATTTTGGCTTCTCATTTCTCTCATCTCCGTTAACCTGATAAACGAATTTCAGGTTTGCATTTGCACTCCCAATAAACGAATTTCGGGTTCTCATTTCCATTCTATTAACCTGATAAACGAATTTCAGGTTTGCATCATCACTCGATAAATGAATTTCGGCTTCTCATTTCCATCTCCGTTGTGAAATTATACGAATTTCAGTGTATAAGAGCATTTGCACTCCCGATCTTATTCATTTCAGGTTTGCATTTGCACTCCCGATAAACGAATTTTGGGTTCTCATTTCCATTTTCATAACCTGATAAACGAATTTCAGGTTTGCATTTTCATCCCCGATAAACAAATTTTGGGTTTCCATTTTCATTAACCTGATAAACGAATTTCAGGTTTGTATTTTTTATCCCCGATAAACGAAATTCGTTTTTCCATTCTATGCAAACCTGATAAACGAATTTCAGGTTTGCATTTGGAGATCGAGAAATGAGAACTCGAAATCATTTCCATTTTTCATTAACCTGATAAACGAATTTTAGGTGTTTGCATTTTCACCGGATAAACGAATTTCGGTTCTCATTTCTATCTTCATTAACCGAACAAATGAATTTCAGGTTTGCATCTTTACCCGATAAACGAATTTCGAGTTCTCATCTCCATCTCCGTTAACCTGATAAACGAATTTCAGGTTTGCACAAACATCCCCGAGAAACGAATTTCGGGTTTCCATTTTATTAACCTGATAAACGAATTTCATACTTGCATTTATGCGTCAACCGATAAACGAATTTCAGCTTTCATTTCAAGTTTGCATTACCCGACAAACTCATCGTTCGAGTTTTCATTTCACTCTTGTTACCCAGATGATATAAAGTCGGGAGTTCGTTTGTGTTTACATACCCTTGCCTTGATGGTACAAAGTCGGGCTTTTAATTCACATTGTTTGCTGAGTTTTATCACCAATGGCGTTTGCATGTTATGGCAAGTTAGTTTTCTTTGTCATTCACAGCTACGTTTCATTCTAAGTCCCTGTGCTCTCGATGAAACACCAGATCGGGATTTCATTCTTGTTTCCAAGTTTCATTTATGTCTCTTATGGTTCATTTTACTGGGCATCTTTTTATTCACTTCTTTCCCCCAATGAAGAATTTTCCGCCCTAATCTCCCCGGTGTGTTTGTCAAGATGGTGAATTTCCTCTTCCATGACCTCATGAGCTTAATAATTGACATGTGGCAAATTTTGTTGCACGATTGGAATCATCCAGTCATGCGGTGTCTACAATCTTTGCCTAGAGTTTCTTTGATCCTCTTCGACACTCCGGCAAAGAGGGGCAAGCTGTGGACACCTATTTTTGTCCCTTAACTTATCCCCTATTTTTCTCTTAATTTGACTCTTAACTTTCTTTTTAATTACCTTTTAATTTCTTCTTAACCTGCTCTTTGATTTCCTTTCAATTTACCCTTTAATTCCTTCTTAATTGGTCTTATAGTATTTAATTATTATGTGTTTTATGCATTTGAAATACTAAGAATGAGTTTTAATAATTATTAAGTTTTTAGATTTTTCAAAAAAAAAAAAATTAATTAAATATAAAAAAAATTCAGCGCGTGAAAAGTACCGCGTGTACTGTTCACGAGCCGAACAGTCAGCTCGACAGAGCTGTTTTGGCCACATTTTTCTCTGTATTTTTTCACCCATTCTCACCAAATTTCAGATGCTCCATACCTCCAACATGACAAGGAATGGTCTTTGACCATTTTTACACTAAACCCACTTCGTTAAAAGCAAAAAAAATCAGTCTAAAGTGGGGGGGACAAAATTTCTACAGGAAGAAAAGAAAGAAATTTTTTTGTAAATCTTCCAAATAGCCAAAATTCCAAACGATTGGAAAGGAATTAGACTAAACTCAAAGAAGAAAAGTTGTAGAGGGTACCTGGGACTACAACTTCTCTTTGTAAAGATCAAGCAAAATCATTCATTTGTAGGGTCCAAAACGTAGTAGAAGAAGGCTGGTGGCCAAGAAAATCTGCAGAAAAAAAAGAGAAATTTTTCGAAGTGCTGTCTCTGAAAAATTTTCCAGATAGCTGACTTTGAGCCAAGATTCCAAGCGATCGAAGAGGAATTAGACTAAACTCAAAGAAAAAAGTTGTATAGGATACCTGGGACTACAACTTCTCTTTGTAAAGCTCAAGCAAAATCGTTCATCTGATGGGTGAAAAATGTGGTGGAAGAAGGCCGGTTCATCAACCGGAAGCTTGGAGGTGCCGAAAGCAAATTCGGCTCAAACGCACTCCAAGCCAAGTATAACCAATTGCACCACATTCCTAAGGTTGAGGTGAGTTAAATGGGCTTTTGAATCGATTGTTTTGGTGACAAAATGTTTATCTTACTATTTTTACATCATTTATGACTTAATTTTCGAATTTAATTTTATAGTTCATAATGATTAAATTCAATGTTTTTATTGGCTTTAGAATATTTTTTGGAGTGTCTCTAAACGTTTACATGAAAATTTTGTGGATGTTTTATGCAAGTTTGTGTTTGGTTCATATGCCCACTTTCACCCTTTTGATTTATGTTTATGTAAATTAATTGTTATATCTTCATGTTCTATGTAAAAATTAGAATTTTATGGCTATTTTCTTAGAATTATTGGGTTAAGGTTTGAAGTTTCACTTTTTGGGGTGGTTATGGAGTTGGGAGAATTTTGAATGGTTGTTTACCGTTAGGGAAGAACAGGAAGAAGTTGGGGGAATGTAGAGAAACTTTCAAGTGTGTAAATAAAAACAAACTGAACCATAACCCAAAAATGGCTTTGGGCTAGTGGTTCAGCAGTTGGTGTTCCTTCTCGGTGGCTTGAGTTTGAATCTCCTTGCCCCCATTTTTCTTAGGATTCATCCCACGTCAGCGATGACGTGGCAATCCCAAAAAAAAAGAAAAAGAAATTCCTTCTGAGGGGCCCACTTAATGCCACGTCATTGATAACGTGGCACCACCAGATTGCGCCACGTCATCGATGACGTAGCACACAAAAATTTAAAAAAAAAAATTCAGAAAATTTTTTATTTGCGTTTTAACTGCCCTCCAGGTTTTAGATTTTTACATTTTAGCCCTCAAATAATTTTTTAAATTACATTTAGGCCCTTAAGAAATTTTCTTTAATATTACTGTTTTTTTTTTCTTTTCAAATTTCTTCTAAGTTACATTTTTAATGACAGTAACCACCAAGCTTTAATTTGATTAGGTTTTTTATTGACATTTTAACCTGTTTAATTATACTTTGATTGTGAAATTACCGTTTTGCCCTTATGAGTATTAAATTGTAAATAGACTCTGATTTTGCACATATTTTTCGATTAGTTTCTTTTGTAATGATTTGTGCTTTATTTTTTATGTTTGTTGGTCTCGATATAATATTTATGCTTTTTCTTACTTGTTTAATGATGTGAGGGTTATTGATTTGAATTAAAATAATTGGAGCAAAACCAAATTAAAAGGAAATTCTTATTATTTTGGTTTTGTTTATGCATAAAAAACAAATACTTATACTATCTTTATTTATGTGTTATAAAATATGAGTAATAACGTCAGATTTACGTCATATTTTATATGATAATAAACTCACTAGGTCAAATTTTTTGGACTGGTATCGTAACTTGAGAATTGTTCGCAAACACGAGAAAATTGGCTATGTTCTTGATCAACATATTCCTGATGTCCCAGCAGATAATGCTGATGAAACAGTTCAGAATGCTTATCATAAGCACATAGAGAACAATGATACTGCCTCTTGTATCATGTTGGCCGCTATGAGTTCTGAATTGCAGAAATAGCATGATAATATGGATGTTCACTCTATGATTATTCATCTCAAGGATTTATTTGATGAAGAATCTAGGATTGAGAGGTATGAGACTTCTAAAGAGCTATTCTGTTGTAAAATGGTAGAGGGTACTTCAGTAGCGATTCATGTACTGAAGATGATCGAACTAATTGAAAAATTAGAACAATTGCGATTTATTCATGTCAAGGATTTGTTTGATGAAGAATCTAGGAATGAGAGGTATGAGACCTCTAAAAAGCTATTCTGTTGTAAAATGGTAGAGGGTACTTCAGTGGCGATTTATGTACTGAAGATGATCGGACTAATTGAAAAATTAGAACAATTACAATTTAAGCAAAATCATGAGTTAAATGTTGACTTTATTTTGCAATATCTACCTGATAGCTTTTCACAGTTCGTGATGAACTACAATATGAATAAATTATCCACAACTCTCACTAAACTGTTGAATATGCTAAAACTGCTGATGCAACTATTAAAAGGGAAAGGAAACAAGTGATGGTTGTTAATTTTTCTAATAAGAAGAAAAAGAAATCCAAGATTGATTTTATTAAAGCCAAGTTTGGGTTAAAACCAACACCAATGATCAAGAAGGATAGAGCCAAGGGTAATTGTTACTATTGTGGAATTGAAGGGCACTGGAATAGGAATTGTAAGGCTTATATTGATACCTTGAAGCAGAAGAGGCTTAATGAACCTTCTACTTCAGGTATGTTTATGATTGAGATCAATATTTCTATTTCTAAATCAGATTCTTGGGTAGCCCATTAGATACCGAATCAATTTCTCATATTTGTAAAAATATGCAGGGCCTAAAGAGAAGTAGAATGTTGGCTAAGGGAGAAGTAGACCTGCACGTGGGAAATGGAGCAAATATTGTTGCATTAGCCGTAGGGACTTATTATCTTTCTTTGCCTAGTGGTCTTGCTTTAGAACTTAAAGATTGTTATTATGTTCCATCTCTTATTAGAAATATTGTTTCTATTCTATGTTTAGATACTCATGGTTTTGTCATTATGCAAAATAATAAATGTTGTTATTTTTCACGTGATGGCATTGTGTATGGAACTGCTTCTTTGAATAATGGTCTTTATATTCTACACATAAAGAATCCAGTTCTCATCATAAATTTAAAAAGGTCCAAAATTGATAATTTGAAACAATCTTCCCTTTAGCATTGTAGACTTGGTCATATAAATGAGAAACGTATTTCTAAATTACACAACAATGGTTATTTGGGATTATTTGATTATGAATCATATGATATCTAATGAATGTGAATCTTGTATACTTGAAAAAATGACCAATCATCTTTTATTGGAAAATGTGATAGATCTAGTGAGTTGTTGGGCCTAATACATACTGATGTTTGTGATCCTATGTCAATTCATGCTAGAAGAAGTTTTTCATATTTCATTACTTTTATGGATGATCATTGTAGATATGGTTATGTATGCTAAATGAAGTATAAGTCTGAAACCTTTGAAAAGTTCTAAGAATTCAGGAATGAAGTTGAAAAGCAACTTAGTAAAAGTATTAAAATATTTCAATCTGATCGAGGTGGAGAATACTTGAACCAAAATTTTCAAAATTATCTTAAGGAGAATGGGATTCTACCTCAATGGACTCCTCCTTATACACCACAACTAAATGGTGTATTTAAGAAACGTAATTGAACTCTATTGGATATGGTTCGATCAATGATGAGTCTTGCAGACCTCCCAAAATTGTTTTGGGCCTATGCTCTTAATACTGTCTCTTATTTACTAAATCGTGTTCAATCAAAAGTTGTTGATTCCACTCCGTATGAAATATGGTTTGAAAAGAAACCTAAACTTTCATACTTGAAGGTAGTTTGGAGCTGCCCTTCTTATGTGAAGAGGGTAGAATCTGGCAAAATTGAATCTAAATCAGATAAATGTCTATTTGTGGGGTAAACACAAGAGACGTTTGGATACTATTTCTATAATCCCATTGAACAAAAGGTGTTTGTCTCAAAACATACCGTCTTTCTAAAAAAAGAGTTTATTCTTGAAAGGGCAAGTGGTAGTAAAATAGATCTTGAAGAAGTTCAAAAAGCACAATATGGTATTGATCAACAAATAGAACAAGAGCTTCAATCACATGATGATGTGATAAAGGATGAAGCTAATAATACACAAGCTCTTCGTAAGACTACTAGGATACGTCTTGCTCCAAAGACATATGAGTTTCATGTAAGTAGGCACAATGATGTATTAGTCATTATGAATGATGAACCTACATCTTACAAAAAGCATTCCTATGTGATAAGGACTCTCAGAAGTGGCAAGAAGCCATGAAATCTGAAATGGATTCCATGTATAACAATAAAGTATGGACCTTAGTCGATCCACCTAAAGGAACTAAACCCATAGGGTGCAAGTGGGTCTTTAAGAGAAAGACCGACATGAATGGTAATGTGATTACCTATAAAGCGCGATTGGTGGCAAAAGGTTATACACAAAGACAAGGACTTGACTTTGATAAAACTTTCTACCAATTGCAATGCTGAAATCTATTCGAATTTTACTTACGATAGCTGTATATTATGATTATGAGACTTGGCAAATGAATGTAAAAACTGCTTTTCTTAATAGAAATTTGCAGAAACACGTGTCTATGATACAACCTGAAGAGTTTACATCCACAGATCCTAATAAAGTATGCAAGCTACAAAGGTCTATTTATGGACTAATGCTAGCTTCTAGGAGTTAGAACATCCGTTTTGATGAGACAATCAAAGAGTTTGATTTTATCAAAAACGAGGATGAACCATGTGTATATAAGAAGGTGAGTGGGAGTGCCATTATTTTGTTGATATTTTATGCGGATAACATTGTTGATAGAAAATAACATTCCTATGTTTCAAAGTGGAAATGTATGGTTGTCCAGAAATTTTGCTATGAAAGATTTAGGAGAGGCAACCTATATTCTGGGAATGAGGATCTATAGAGATAGATTTAAGAGGTTTGCTTGGTCTTACTCAATCAACGTACATAGAAAAGATGCTAAAGAGATTTAGCATGGATCAATCAAAGAAGGGTTACTTACCAATGTCTCATGGTGTGTACTTTTTTAAAAACATGTGTCTTAAGACAGATGTCGAGAGAGATAGCATGAAAAGGATCCCATATGTTTCGGCTATGGGTTCTATAAATGTATGCTATGCTATGTACTAGACCCGATGTCTCTTATGCACTCTAAGTCTTACAAGTAGGTTTCAATCTAACCCAGGGAGTGATCTTTGGATAGCAGTCAAGAATATTCTTATGGAGTACTTAAGAAGGACTAAAGATTTAATTTTGATCTATGGTGGGCAAGAATTAACAGTTTACGGATATACAAATACTAGCATTCAATTTGATAAGGATGATAGCAAGTCACAATCTGGATATGTATTTACTTTTAATGGTGGTACTGTTAATTGAAAAAGTTCCAAGCAGGAGACTACGGTTGATTCTACATTAGAAGTTTAATATATTGCAGCTTTAGAAGCAACAAAAGAAACAGTTTGGATCAGAAAGTTTGTGACTGAACTTGGAGTGATTCCTTCTATTAGTGATCCTATACTTTTGTATTGTGATAACAATGGAGCTATTGCACAAGCAAAGGAACCTAGGTCTCATTAGCGATCTAAACATGTATTACGGCGCTATCATTTGATTAAAGAGATCATTGATAGAAATAAAGTAAAGATAGAAAACATCCCCATGAATGATAACATTGCTGATCCATTCACTAAACTCTTATCCTAGAATAAACATGAGAGTCATATCACCTTAACTCATTTGATTTTAAACACATAAATGATTGGCTTTAGTGCAAGTGGGAGTTTGTTAGCGTATGCCCGAAATCCAATTTGTTTTAGGGATAAATTACACTTTTATATTTATATATATTTTGTAATATGGCATTTTTTTAATAAAATATTTATATGTGAAATCATAAAGAGTTATGATGTAATTATATTTTATTCAAATATATCCCTAATCGTAGTGTATGACACTAGTAAATTAGCACATAAGCATATGTGGATGCTTATTGGGAATAAGTGCATCGGATTAACCCGCTAAGAGTACTCCACACGGATTCTTATTTAAATGCCATTGGATTAATCTCTTTGTGATAGTAGTGTAATGATCCTTTGACTTGAGGTCATGAGTTTATCTTGACTGTGGATTAGTATGTTCTGACTCTATAAGTCGTTACTCTTAATGAGTCGCATATACTGTAAAGTTTGGGTATAATATCAATCATTATAAGATAAGATATGACCAATAGATGGGTGAATTCACCACTCCTTATAATAGGAGAATATATCCCAATATGGCTCCATTTCTTGAAATACGATTCGAAAATCTTTGCTCAAACTGAAAATAGAATTAAGAGTGTCTTAAATTCTATTTCAAGTGAGTTGTATTTTGGAAAGAAGTAAATTTGATTAATTCGATAATAGTTGGCATTACATCTGTACTCTTGAATTAATCGGGATATAGATTGGTGAAAGGATAATAATTACAGGGAAACTAGTGACAGATGGGTGATGTCGAACTGCTTGACATATCTTAACACTTGGGTAGTCGTGATACTTTGGTAGAAGCCAATCTTGAGATATAAGTGTAAATTAATTAATTGGAAAATTAATGATAAATTAAAGGTGTTTAATTTATCTAATCTTAATTAATTTAGGATTATAATTTATACTTATTACTAGTGTGATTGGGAATCTAAAGGGTCACAAACTTAAGAATAATTAATTCAGGATTAAAATGATTTGATAAATATGAGACATACTTATGGGTTAATTTATTAGATAAATTAACTTTTGGATTTAATTATAATAAGTTATAAATATTAAGAGTTAATATCTAAGATATATTAATAGTTTTAATGGTTTTATAATTATTCATATACCCATGACCTAAAGTGATTGAGATTTGTAATTGCCTAAACCTAATTTGATTGAGATTCTAAATTATTATTATTATTATATGGAAAAGGTAGTAGTACGAGTTCTACGGGTACTACTTACGGCAATCAAGAATAAAAGTCGTCAAAACTCTTTTTAGAAAATGTGATTGTCAGGTTTTCAATAAAAAAAAAATTTGAAACTAGCATTCCGTAGTTTGAATCAATCAATTTTATAAAGATTTCTAATTTAATTATCTGTGTGGATACTATTAAAGGCCGAGCACTTGTGCGGCTTGTAGATCAACGTCTCAAATTGGAGATTTTACTGCAATTTTAAGGTATAATTTCTATTTTTCTTGTATTACGCATAAATTAATTAAATTAAATCCATAATAAAAAAAATAAAATTTTAAATTTTTCTACGTTATCTGTTTATTTACTTTTTTACATGACTTAAGTATGATCTTAACCGTTTGAAGTTACTTTCACGCTAATGATGTTTTCTTGATTTCGGATTCCTACTTGTATTTTTTTTTTCCCCTGACTATGTATGAAGCATAAAGGCCCTGTTTGGTTTAATGTCAGAATTTTGTATTATTCCACCAATACCCTTTTGAATGTAACTACTATTGATAACTTCTCCAATACTCAGATCTTATTCTAGTATTTTATTTTCATTTTTTATATTTTTAATTTTAAGAAACTAAATACTTTTTTATCTTAAATGGGTATAATGAATTTATTCACATTATTTTTCTAGAGTGCACACATAGAGTATGGCATATTACTAGTGGTAAATAAAGTTTTTGGGTACAAGAGTTTATGTAACACAGCAATCTTGGCTCAATGATTTTGTATTACTAGGAAAGTGTATGTGCTTTGCATGTGAAAGAAAAACATGCATATGTACTAAATGTGATAATTAAAATCTTTATTTTTTTATATTTATTTAAAAATACTATATCTAATGTTATTGAATATTAACTATATTAGCTGGTAGATTGAAACCTAACCAAAATTTATATTGATTCTCCTTGTTCTTTTAAGTAAAATTGATTTCCTTTATCTTGCTTTCTTCACTATGAATTTTATGAATTATTTTCTTTTCATTCTCCTTATCTTTGTTGTTTGAGTCAAAATTTATAAATAATACTCTCTCTATACCAATAAAGACTTTCATTTATGAACTAAAATTTGATTGGCACAAAATAACAGTTAAAAGATTGTAAGTAAACTAACACCATTTATTCATTTTCCTATATGGTATATACCATAAATATCTAATTTGTGTTTTCTTAATTTTGAATCTATCTTTATCTGTTGTTCACATGTGAGATACACTCACAAACATGTTGTAGTACCTTTTATTTATTTCTCATAATCCTTGACCTCACTTTTTTCTTCTTACATTCAAAAAATAAATAAATAAACAAAATTTTCATCCCAATGATAATGATTTATGAATCGCAACATCACTTTGGTACTGGCTAAGTTACTATCTTTAGTCCTTATTTTCCTACCTAACTTGAAAGGCTATTTTTCTTAATTTAGATGACCGTAAAATAACACTAATATGTGTATTAGATTTTCTCATAAAATGATAACATTTAATATATATATTAAATTTTCTCAAATAATGATAACATTTAAAGTACATCAATTAATTTGATTTATAAAGTTATAAGTTTAAAAGAAATTGGAATATGATGTTTTAAGATAAATTTAATTTTAATAACATGTTCATGACTATACCTTTTTCTTTGAAAAATAAAAGTTGTACAAAATAAGATTTACCTTAATCTTGCTAGTGATTATAGCAAATTTACAAACCTCACTCCTTTAACTCACTAATGGAACAAAATCTAATTTTACCTAAACTTAGAAAAAAGACTTATAGCGAATTTTCAAATAGTTAACAATATTCATTGAATTTGATGGTACATTACTAAAGTAACATGTACTATAGACATGACATTTTGGGTTAAGCATAAAATGTCTAATAACTATTATAACTTCACACTTTATTCTCCACTAGTAGTTATGCTTGTTGTAAATATGTTTAGTGTGTCTCGTCTTGAATCAATTTTATATGATTGACTAAGTAGTTCAAATGTAGGTAATTCAACTTTCTATTTTGTCTTGAATCAAAGCATCAACAACAATTTAATAATGAAAGATTTTTAACAATCACTAATGTCACTCCCAATGCATAGGGTGACTAATATTAATTGTTCCTAGGTCTCTATTGCTAGCATAAAAAATATATAAAGCATGTAATACTAAAGGAAAATACTTTTTGAATAACTTAAATCTAAATTTCATCTTAAGTCAAGTGACTTAAAATAATTTGGAATTAGTGTTGTTACTTGTTATATGAATCACAAGAATTCATAGATTTGTGCAAGTGTTTCCAAAAGGTCAAGATATGTGATCATTTGATTTTTTAGACAATTTACTATAGAAATTATTAAATTTTGCTTTCATATCCACTTTGTTAATCTCCAGACGTAGGTATCTATATATTACTGGAGGGCTTGTAATTGTTAATTTGTTATTTCGTCTTTCCAGATCATGAATCTTAGTTCTTAACTAAAATACATTGAGTTTTATATAAACAACACATAGGAATCAAGTTTTAGTTTTTTCTTTTTTTTTTCAATTTTCTTTGTTTGGAAGTATCATCATTACATCTCCTATGTTTGCTATAAATATTGTAAGTTAAACTTAAATGCAAAAACCAATTTAATGTTTTACTTCTTAAGAGTTGCTACTTAGGAGTAGTTGTCCAACAGATAGCACTAAAAAATAAAAAATCACAACAATAATGGATTCACCAAGCACAATATGACAAGTACAGAAACCATGAAGGAAAGAAATGAATTACCTTTTCATAATTGTTGTTTATTCTTTTATTTGAGGGGAACCAATTTTCTTTGTTGTCCGTTTTTTACAAACTCGGCGGTTGTTTTTAAGTTTCACAATTCATATTAAAGGTAATATGTAATTTGAATTTTTTATATTTTTCTTTTTATGTTCATTTTTTTATATATGTTTTAGGAGCATATGAGTAGTATTGATAACAGGATGAGAATCATACTGAAAATGTATCTTACATTCCGACCAAGAAATATTGTATCAAGGCATGGTTCACTTGAATTGTATAATTTATTGTAACCAACAAATTAAGAACATAGGAAAAAGAAATAACCTGGATGATATGATTAAGGGTTTATCAAATTTGTCATCTAGTGTGCACGTAGTAAAACTGGCCTTCAAATTATATGAGCATGAGCGAACATATCTGTGACAGTGTGACCTAAACCTACACCCATTATATCAGTTAATTTTCTCGTAAAAATTTTTAATTATCCCAAAAAAAATTATAATTCTATTTTTTTCTCACTTGTAAAATAAGAAGATTCAAGTGAAAATCAAAATTAGTGATATGTAAAGCACCTCTAAAATATAAAGTTTTTATGAAAGTTCTTAAAGTTCAATTGTCATCCAAAAAGTTTCTGTAACTTAGCTTTATGTTTGAGACTTGTTTCAATTGTATTCTTTTCTATTCTAATTCAATAATTAGTCACTTACGTGGTTTTTACCCAAAAGAAAAAAAAAATCTATGCTAGAATAAATTAAAGAATAAAGTGAATCACGTTAAAAGTTTTAATTTTTGATATGGAATTAAACAAAAAATATTACCTTGGGAAACCACATCTCTTCACCCATCTTAGATGTGTTTATGTAAAAGCTATTGTGCAATGGTATTCGTACACCAAAAGAGATATATATATATATATATATATATATATATATATATATATATATATATTCAAATTTAATGGTAACAAACATTTTTCTGAAATATATTGGTACACATTCATCTCAAACTGATTTAAGATTATTTTTACAGGAAAAAAAAAAAAAAAAACAGCATTCTTTACAATAAAAGTTAATGTATATGATTTATTTAAAGAGGAATCCTAATTAGGGTAATAGCTGCAAAACATACCATTCCTTGACTCAACGATTCTTAAGCATGTTTTTTAACCCGATGCTTATGCATGTTTTTTCAGGGTTAATGCACATGGTAGAAAACTTACATAGTCAACATTTTTCCAAAGGGTGATATGATCCCATTTTTATAGGAATTTCTATACCAGAAATAATGGTATTTTTAATTATAGTCCCTTTCAAATGAAAATATATTTCTTCTCACAATTTTCATAGTGTATGAGATAAATGCATGCATTTTTATTCGGGTCATATTCTATGATTCTATCATATCTTCACTATAAAAAACACAGAAAAAAAAGGAAAAAATATATATATTAGTAGTATCAATATAATAGTCAATACATATACGCAAATTAGAAATCAAACGGAGCAAATCTACTCTTAAGATGCATACGAAAACCTCTTTAAAAAAGTATATCACGCATTTATGCATGAAGAATACATAAATCTTTTTAGTGCATAACTATGGCCGTTACAGTAAATTTTCTTCTCCACTTCTTGAAAGCAGTCCAAAAGCCTATCATTCAGTTTTTTTTTTTTTTTTTTTGGAAAGAATACACAACAACTCAGTCAAGATCAGTGGTTGGCTTCTTAAACTCCATTTTAATATTTATCTTTATGAATAATTGGTTCGTAGTATTATTAGTTAATTAGGATTCTAGTCATACTTTTGTAGAATAAGTATTAATCAAGTCAAATTCCAAAATGTTAAAATTATTGTATATACAAATAACATAGAATTAACTATAATTAATTAATGTTTCGTGGCAAATAATGTTTGTTTTATAAATAATTTAGCTAGTTCAAAATAAGAAGAAACACCTCTCTTAACAATACCACTTATACTTTTATAATAATATAGATTTGCTGTTACTCTTTTAACTTCTATTATGTCTATCTTTTGATAACCCAAATAATCTGCAGTGAAATTTAGACACAAGAACTTATCAATGGTCTATCTCCATTCTCAGCTGGAAAAGTTATCTGTTGAGGACATGAATGCAGTAAGAAAATATGAAATTGATTGAAGGATCAGAAAGTAGAAAGACATCTGGGGGTCTCACTAAAATTTGCTTCAAAGGTATATATGCTTGGATTCTTCAATTTTTAAATTACAAGAATGAAAATAGCCTATGTGGTTCGAAAATCAAGACTTGGATTTTCTAAAATATGTTGTTTGCCTATTAGAGGAAGCATGCAGCAAGAAAGGATCGAACTGGAGAGGAAGAAACGTGGCAATTATTCCGGTTTTATCCGATGATAAAGATTTTTCTAAGATCTATCTCGTCTCTTATATTTGTTGCTTTCAATGGCTAAAACTTTATTTAATATTAGTCTTTCTCTTTTTACATTCATGAGAATGCTAAAGCTTGAAACTTTTGGCAGACAAGTAGTCTTGATTAATAATTCTACACACAA
Source organism: Cinchona pubescens (assembly GCA_025175665.1). Taxonomy (NCBI): domain Eukaryota; kingdom Viridiplantae; phylum Streptophyta; class Magnoliopsida; order Gentianales; family Rubiaceae; genus Cinchona; species Cinchona pubescens. Next base: position 2,109,518 of record JANKKI010000110.1, read on the forward strand.
TTCAAATCACTTGCTAATGACGTTAGTTACCGCAACACTAGTTTGTAGAAAGTTATACTTGAAGGATAAATTGTAATGACTATTTCATATTCTAGGAGTTGCTTGAAAAGTTGAGCAAAGGTGAATTGCCAAAGGATGAATATCAATCCATGAACGAACCAAGTCCAAGTCAAACTAGCAATGGGGAAAATGGTTCCTCACATGGTTCATCAAGAAGGACTAGTCAACCAACTGGCCCACACTCAATGAGATCAAGGCGTACTGCAACATGGGCGCGACAACGCCTTTCTGATGATGGATATTCAAGGTACCCCTTGTCTCTTTTTCCTTCTTATGATTATGGCTTGTATTAGGCCATTTTCAAGTAATATCATTCTTTTTTTGCGCGTACAGTTTGTGGTGACGGGGTTCTGAGGGTTTTCAAGATGGATGATGTTGCCAACAAAAGCTTCAAGTATGTGTCTTTAGTTTCATGTAACATTTTTCTCCGTGCTACATTGATTGACGCATAGTATAGTTTCTTAGTTTTAAACTGTGACCCTGTGATTTTGTTTAGGTTTCTCAGAATTAACTTGCCTGCTGGAGCTCATCCAACAGCGGTTGCTTTTGCTGACGACACAACTTCTGTAGTTGTTGCAACTCATACCTTGTCTGGTTCTTCACTATACATGTATGGAGAAGGGAAACCTTAAGTGACTGGTGAGTCTAAGCAACGTTCTAAGCTTCCTCTGTCAGAGATTAAATGGGAGCATGGTAAAGTTCATGATAAGAGGACCAGTCTCACCCTGTTTGGGACCAAGGCAGCATAAGGAAGTGTGGATGGATTCTAGAGAAATTGTTTCATGTTCTGAATGTAATTGTTTTGCCTGGGCCTGTGGCACTATAATTTTTCATTACACAGAGTTTAACTATTTGGATTTTCCATTGCACCAATATAAAGGAAGAACTTGTTCTGGATTCTTTCTTTTTTACATTTGGAAGAAAACATGTTGACAGGCAACTGATATTACATTCTGTCATGGAAAAAGGGGAAAGTTGCATTAGATCATGTTGACGAAAATCAGCTGAAAAACACCATGGCAAATTTATCTCCCAATGGGCGATTCATAGCTGCTGCAGCCTTTCCTGCTGATGTGAAGGTGATAATCTTAAACATGTCCATTTACTGGCTTGTAATTTACTACCTGGGCTATGTCGCGGAAGTTTCACAAAGTTGATGTTTTCTGCTCTAGGTTGACAAATGTGGAGTTGGTGCTATGGTACTGCATCACATATTTTGATGTAGCACCTGGTAGTTTACCACGGGGGATAGACATAGCCAAAAGTGTCAATCAAGATGCGTAGTAGATGCATGATAAGAATAGGGTGTCATCTTTGGGACCTTTGATGTAGAATAGAGCCAAAAATTTAGAGGAACAAGCTTTTAGAATTGAAGATATATGATCAGTGGTTGAATTGCATTCCTATGAAGTTCAGGTAGGATAGAAAAAAGAAGAAAGATTTCAAATGTTCTCTAAAAAAGGATACAACTGAGCATACATCCCTACCTATCATTCCCTTCTGAAAATTAAACAACTCTGTAGTAAGCAAATAAGATACATGATGAAGCAATGTCTAGGGCTTGGCAACCTTCACAGCTACGGTAACTTAGGGATCACATAAATCTTTTCATTATAAGGTTCCTAGGAGACAGGCTTTATGAAACAATTATAGAAATTTGAATTTGAGTGAATCACAGTTTCAAAATTCAGAAGTACATCTAACTTGACCAGAATGACTCCATTCTGATGGTGTAACTTCTTACAGTAATTATAGATTTACTGAACCACATTTCACGTGTAAGACACATCCAATGTGAATAAAACTAGAAGATCAGCACAAATGAAATATAGAATTTATCAAAATGAGTAGTCAACTGCCAATTAATATTTCTGTTTTGATTAATTTTTCTCAGATCATAGGGCCAGGTCTTTGGCTTTTAAAGTGGTTGTTTCTTTTCTAACCATGAGAAGTACCAGAAACAAGGGATGTTGATTTGAGAAATCTGGTATCCTACCAACACACACTTTGCATGAAGTGTGGTTTTTTCCACACTTCTGTTGAGTGTGTGTAGGAGAGGGGGGGGGGTGATAGATCCTGGATTAAATGGAAATAGTGGTTTCTTGAGCCCTTGTACATTTATTTTACTGATTGATTAATTGCACCTGGATCATATCGTGGTAATTTTTTTAGTCCTCTTTTTGCTCAAGAAGATTATTTTCTCCTAGCTCTCATCGCAATTGTAGACTCACAGGAGTCCACTCACTGTGACAGGTTTGGGAGATTGTGTACACCGAAGATGGATCAGTCAAGGAGGTCTCAAAAGTTCCATAGCTCAAGGGGCATAAGGTTGTACATTTACACATATAAGGCTGTGTTTAGAGCTGGTTTTGTTCTTGCTTACCCCATGCCGTATGTGTCACCTTTTTACTATATGAAATGGGTCCCACTTGGGAGTTTTGACATTTTCACTGTCTGTTTCAGTTTGCGTCTACATGTGTTTTTTTCTTTCCTTTCCTTTGACCTTTCCTTTTGTGGGGTGGGTGCATACGTCTGGAGAATAACCATTTTAATACCTTGGTAAAGTACCAGCTAACAGTTTGACATTTGAATGAAGTGAGGACAAGGATTTGGAAATGGAGCTGCACTGTCTAAGATAGTTAAGAGACCGCGCCATGCAAATTTTTTTTATTCTGTTCCAAGAATTGAGATTCTTCATTATATTTCTTTGCAAATAACTGGTTGTAGATGGATATATGTTATATTTTCTAGTTAAGGATGAATTTTTCAAAAGAAGCTGTCAAATGAAAAGCCAAGGAAAAAAAAGGGAATCACTGATTGACAATGGAGGATCTTGCAAGGAGTAGTTGAAGTTTCTGTAGTAAATGACATGCAAAATATTACCATATGATGAAATGTAGAAAAGTTTGCAAGTAGGATTATATCAGCAACTGTAAGCCAGAATTTGTCTTCTTATTTTCTCTTCTCATAACTGTCCATGTGGGTAGTTACAGAGTGCAGTGACATCGTTGGTTGTGTGGTAAATGACATGCAAAATAATACCATGTGATTTAATGTAGATAAGTTTGGAAGTAGGTTAGTTTAGTCTTGAGTTTATCAGCAATTGTAAGCCAGAATTTGTGTTCTTATTTTCTGTTCTCATTTTTTTTTAAACTTTCCATGTGGGTGGTTACAGAGTGCAGTGACTTGGCTGTGCTTTGCCCCCAATTCAGAATAAATCATTACTGCATCCAAGGATGGTTCCATTAGAATTTGGAACATCAATGGTAAGTTAAACTTGATAAATTTGAAATCTACTTGTTTTGTTCTACAATATAGTTAGGAATTTGGTAACTTTTTGATCATCTAATGAGTAGTTTATTTAAGTGAATATATGGAAAAAGAATTCGCATTATCCATATACGGATTATTTCTTTCACCCTAGTTGGTTTGCCAGTTCATATTCACTAGTGTTAGAACTCTGCTTAAGAGAAATTATGTGTTCATGTGGAAGCTGAGTCTTGTAATTTCATAACATGATGATTATACTCTTTTGAGAAATTACTTGGGTATTTTCTGTTTGACTAACCTTGGATTTGAAACTAGTTCATTATAGTTAGTGTTTGAAATTCCAGAAGATGAAAGGAAAATGATGATACTTTTCTTTTTTCTTTGAGAGTATTCAGTTTCTATGATAGTAGCAGCTTAAACTTTCTTCCAGACAAGCTTCCCCTGCATCTCATGTCCTGCACAATTTTGTAAGATTTCATCAGAAAATTGTATAGATAACACTTTGATAGCTACTTCCTTGTTATTCCAACTGCCAATGTGGCTACTACCTGTTAATCCAACTACCAAGTTTTCATCCAAATGTTGACAAATGAATTCCCTGAGGAAAAGCATCTTCCTTTCTATGCTTCAATTTTCTGGAGAAGCACTGTCCAGTCTGATTCTTTCTTTATTTGAATAAAGTCCTAGAGTTGAAGGATGCACCATGTTCGTATCCTCCTTTCATCAGGGTTCTTCTTATTTGTGGATACTAAATCAAATCCTTATTTAGGTTTTTAGTCTCCAAAAGAAAAAAAAAAAAAAAAAAAGAAAAAAGAATAGAAAATCACTCTATGACTAAATATTGGTTTTAAAGTTGGATTAGCTGGGAATTCAATAACTCAGTGGTTAACCAGTATTAGTACAGTGTAATTTTGTGAAATGGCATCACAGTGATGCTTTGTAATTCAATAGATCTTCTAAAAAGGTATTAACAACAATAGGTTTCCATGTTGAGGAATATACGAAAGAAATTGTTTTAAGGAACAACCACTGCACATTCTGAAGAATTATTGCTTGTTGTAGATGATATTGCAAGGAGAATACTCTGACAGGTCATCCTGCTGTCACTTTATGATGGGTTTGGTGTTGTAGAAAAAGACTAAATAATGAAGAAAATGTATCAATTCTTGATGATCAATTGGCGGATATTGTTGGATATGTGTTTTCTCTCCTCCCCTTCCCAAACAAATCATTGGTTGACAGAAAACTAGAAGGAAAAAAGAATAAATATATTATACTCTGTTTCCTATCTATGAATCAGGTACAACTAACACGGATTCTGTATTTTGATATTGATATCACCATTATTTGCACTGATCTACCTACATGTGCTGTTATATTTTGTTCATGTTCATATTATTTCTGCTCTTTTGAAGTTCAATATCATCTGGGTGAGGACCCAAAAACTTTGAAGGTGTTTCCCATTCCACTTCATGATGCAAATGGCACAACTTTACACTACGATCATCTGTGTCTTTCTCCTGATGGAAAGGTATTAGCTGCTACTCATGGTTCGACATTGCAGTGGTTATCTGCTGAGTCTGGGCAAATCATGGAAACAGCTAAGAGAGCCCATGATGGTAATAAAAATTACATGGCACCTTCCGCTCTGAGTCCAGAGACTCTAGACTCAACTTTGCAGAAAATAATTCTAGCTTAACCTTCTGCTACCTACATGTATTTGGTTTTTTTTCTTGTTTCCTTTTTTGGCTTTCTCAATTACTGGTATTGGCGTTCTGATAATTGAAACTTTGTGAATGAATGTATGGGCATAGACATTATGTATGGAGGTACGTGGAACCGTATAAATCAACTCATGTATTTACTATGAAATATGTTGGTTACTCCAGTACTCCCTCCTATTGCCTTTGAGATTTCAGATTTCTATGTTGTTCTATTTTAGTTTTGAACTGCTGTTGATTGTCTTGTAGCTTTGATTAGTGACTTGAGCTTTGAAGCATGGCAAAATTTGGGGAATGTGTCTGTCGCACTTGGCTGCAAGAATTAGGCTATAAGGCATTTTTGGCAATTTTTAAGTGAACGTTGTCCAATTAGTGTGTTTATGTTGTGTATTTCTATTTTTGAGCTGTTATGTTCCAAGATTAACTCTATCATTTATCATGCAGGTGATATCGCAGACATGGCATGGTCACCTACTCCCGTTTCAACCGGTAATTTTCTCTTTAGTCATGAAATTTGTTACTTGTTACATATTGTATTAATCCTCGTGATTTCTTGTGATGCAACACTAGCTATGGACTAGGCCGTCCAACTTGTAGAATAGGTTTTAAGGGTTTAAACTTGCAATATTATCACAGAAAAATCACAGGAAATATGTAAATTCAGAACAGAAACTTAGGAGAAATTGCTATTAGGAAACACTTGGAATCTTTAGGCATCACACCCAAGGCTAGATTGCATCACACAACCCTTTAGAAAACAACAATGTCTGCTGGAAATTTTTATTAAGCTGAAATCTATGTTCTCTTTGTGAAGAACAACATTATTTATAGACTCAAAAGACAAATCCTATTTTGACTAGGATTTACCTCTTGTTTCCTAAAGAATTAACAATTCTATCTTAACTCTAATTTGGTATCAAAATTAAAATGGAAACCCAAATCAAAATAGAAACCAAGTTCTAAACTAACTCTAAGACAGACTACTAAAAATACTAAAATACTAAATCAGAAAATTTCTGCTAAATTACTAAAATACTCAGCTTCTTACTAAAAATCATAAAAACTTTAAGACCATAAAAAAAATTATCCCTACACTATTAAAACTCTTATTTAACTCTAGAAAGGCTTATTATTCTTGAGCCTTTAGTTGACTGTATCATCTTGTTTTCTAGATTGTCCTAAAATTTTGGAAACTGGATAGGAACTTGTCTTTAAAGCATTTAGTTGAATGACATGTGAAACTGTAATTTCTTTTCTCTTCACGGTTAAGTTTGAATCTTAAGTTTCTTGTCTGATTAGCTTTTCTTTCACTGTTTGTTGGATTTCAGATTGTACAGCTGCAGGAATCCAACTTATCTAGATTTTGGACCTATCCCATGATTTGTTTTCATATAAATGAACTTCTATGCCATTTTATGTCAAGTTTGTCAAGATACCTTGCCACTGCATTGAGTGCCTTGAACATCTTAGAGTTTGGACTTATCCCATATTCATGTGCTCCTGTGTCACAAAAACCCCCCAAGACATAATACTGTTTGAACCGCCTTAGTTTTTCAAGCTGATTAGCTTGCTGTCTAGTCTACTTTTCACAGGATTCTTTGGAGATACATTGTCTACTTGTGCTGCTACTGTATTAACATTGAAGGAAGTATAATTGTGGTATTTTTGAGTTGTTCCATGTTTTGGAAATGTGCCATAGCTTAATTTCTAGTAGGGGAGCTAAGATTTAGTTAAACTAGATGCAAACTCAAACGCTGCTTCATGAACTTGACTCTGATTCCTGTAGCCTCAATATTGGTTTTTTCAACCACTAGTTATTGTGATTACATCCATTTGGTAAATAGGTTGTCAGGCAAGAAAAAAGTAAGGGAAGAAAGAAAGACATGGAACTGCCTGTACTGTCTCATCTCTTTATGACTGCACCTTTTGCTGACGATGCTCGTTGTTTTAATTGCTTTCTCATCTTCTGGCTTAAAACAGGAGACAAGAAATTGTCTGTTTCAGCCACTGCCAGCATTGACAAAAAAGTTAAGCTGTGGGTGGCTCCAACATTCCATCCTTATAGATCATGAGAAAGTTTACAGGTTTTCTGTTGATAGACATGGCCAGCGGAAGTGCTTCAAATGGCAATTCTAGGCATGTTGCTTCCTCCTATCAGACCAAAAGCTATGAAGAGCTTAACTTATAAATTAGAATCTACGGGGAAAAGCATAGATGATGCGGAATAGATGGTCATTGCTAAGGTTCAAATAGGACTTGGTTTAACCTGTTGTGGGGTTACTTTATCACATAATATCTTAATCACATTCTGTTTGCTATAGAAATGTCTGCAAGAGACCGGAAGACTTTTATAGTTTTTGGAGTATGTCCAGTTAAATTAGTGTAATGCTAATTTATCCTCTCTATTTGTTTCGAGTTTTGCCAATTAATAAGGTTTTAAAATGCAAAGCAAGTTTATCATGTGTTGATGTGCTTAATAGTACGCCTTTATAGTTCTGTGCCTCTTGGGGGGCTGGTCTTTGAATAGGAAAAATAGTGGATCTATAGGGTCTCAAATGAATTGACTTCCTATTCGACAAAGGCCTTATTCTTTGGAAGATCTATCTCATTTTGGTACTACACGGTTCCATTTTGCAAGAATTTCGAATCATTATCTTGAAACTCATCCTCTTCATCATTATGACTGCTTGTCCCAAAATGGCCTGGACTGATAGGGAAATTCCAATTCATTAGGCCTTTCGATACAATCAAATAGAAAGGCCCAAGGTGCCATATTCTAGGAGCCTAAACTATGTGATTGAATAAATCCTCCTATATCTGTTGCGGGTCAAGGGCTCCTTTTCCCTCCCCCTCTTCAAACTTCGATTTGTATTTTTCATAAAGAAATCTCTGATCAAAGATAGAACAAGATCCGCTCTGCATCATATCTAAGGGATTCCTCGATTAGGGTTGAAGAAGCAATGTCACTCGATCATTATCAAACTGACTGCAATCTTTTTCTAATTTTTATGTACGAAGTTAATTCTTCCTCCTCACAAATTAATAACTTCATAAGGAGCAACTCTTATGTAACAAACTGAACAATATTGTAACAAAAATGCCACACTCCATAATGGCAGAAGAAAAGAGATTAAAAAGGTGGAAAAAAAAAGAGTCAGCTCAGTGTCGTCTATAGGGTAATGTAACAAGGTTAATTCTTGAGGCCTTAATTGTTAGCACTTAGCATTTGCATAGTGGGTGATACTTAAAAAAGAGCATTACTAGTTTACCATACCATTGGAGCTTTCCTAAGAAATGTCATTAATTTTGTAGAATGATTAATTAATGTCAATGCATATATGGTATACGAAACCAGGAAGTTCTAAAAGAGTCGAGTATGTATATGGTACTATTTCATGAATCTTTAGTATTAGATGACGTGACTTATTCATATCAGAATGAAAAGATTCATAATATAGTAACACAAATTCGATTTGCTCAATAATCTCCCGATAAAATCACCACGCATCAAGAATATTGCTCAGAGCTGATGAAGGTTCTTGCATAAAGAGCTTCCATTTATCCTACTCTGATTTGATATCACACTTAGTTCCTGAGTTTATCTCGCGTATGAAAATTTTCAATATCATTGGAGATGGATTAATAATAATAATAATAACAATAACAATAACAATAACAATAATAATATCGAAGGAAAATAAATGAAGTTTTAATTAGTGATGAAAAGATACAAAAAAAATAATACTAATAATAATAATGTTTACCACTAGGAATTTTACAATGCTTCCTTAAATAGTTTATAATTCTTGTTTTATGAATTTCAAGTTGTGTTAACGAAATACAACTTGAGTGGTAAGACGCTTTCTCTATAATTTATTGATAATTCACTCAAGTCACCAAAGGATGGAAGGAGAGTTAATTTTTTTAATAAAAAAAAATAAAGTTGCATGAATTCCATATTTAGATTTTAAAGCTAATTAAGAAGGATATAGGGTACTACTTGAAAATCAAGCAACAAGAAGCAAGAAAAACAAAAGAACATTATTCATATTGCTATAAAAGGTATAGCTGATTAAATTTTAGGTAGAACATAAATTGGATTAGCGGTCTCAACAATTTGAGACTTCAATTATATCAAATAGTTATTGTTTTTGTGCAATAGAGTAATTAAAATAAGCGAACCAAAAGTACATAATGTTGTAGTTTAGTGTACCTTTTCAAAAACATTTTTTTGGTATCGGTACCCCGAAATAACAAAGCAAAATGCATATTAATATAAATTACGTGAAAGTTGTGTCAATGCTTGAAAAATAGGGTTAATTACATTTACCTCTCCCAAACTTTGATTATATTACCAAACAAATCTTATAATTTGAAAAAATTATACATCTATCCCCTATAAGATAACTTCTGTTAACACAACTCCTGAAAAGACTAAACTACCCTTATTACTTTTAAAAACAAAAAATAAAATTTCAAACAGACTAAACCCTCACTTGTCTGTCACTTCCTCCTCCTCCTCCTCCTCCTCCTCCTCTTTCTCCCGTTACCCTCTTCCCGTTAGGTGGTCTACATCCTAATGTAAGGCTAGGTATAAGAAAAATATTATTAAGATAATGTCCAATACACATATGGATCATACAATCTAATGTCATCATATGATTATACAAATGTATGATTGTACAAGAGCAATATACAAACCATAATACCTGTCATTTAACCTCCAGATCAACCAATACAAGACCACAAAATATATTCAACAGTCATATCCATAACAATCCACAATAACCAAATCACAGTCATATACAAACAACAAACCACAATCCCACAACAGTCAAAAATTCGATCACAAGACAAATCTAACAAGTCCATAGACACACAGGCCTAAGTATAAAAACCAACCTCACACTAGGAGTGATAAACAGGAAAATACTATTCCCAATAACTGGGTCTGTACTATAATCCCCTCCTTGATCAGTCGAGGACTCAGGACCTGCTAACTTGTTAGATATGTCTGTTGATCTATATTTTGTGGTCTGTATTGGGATATGGAGTAAATAGATGGTATATGCTGTCTCTTATACACATCTAGACTGTGTATAACATAACATGGATCTTATATGGGAACAATATACGAGACATTATCATTATTTAAAATGCAAATGTCAATCAATGAGCTCAAGGTTCACCAAAGTCTTCCCAGCACTGGATCCAGGTCTACCTATTATCCGCCCGAGTAGACAAGGCATAACGGAGTGTCTATCACTTGTCTTCCCGATAGACTGGGTATAACATTTACAAAGTAGAGTACTCAGTATATCATTTCATTCACTCACTCATAGCCAAGTCCACTAAAGTGACCCATTGAGCTCTTCACAGTAATCATTCATTAACACATAGTACAATAATGAACAATTGATACATTACATAACCCTGTCTCTTATAAGTCTAGATACATATTAGAGATAGGCGTTCACTTTTGGACATCATTCAAAATTTCAAATTAGTCATTAATTGAACGCAATTAAATAAGGATTGACTTAAATTTGTGAAAATAAGATAAAAATCTAAGAATTAGGGTTTATAATTTCAAATATCTCACTAGGTTAAGAATTGTCAAAACCCTAATTCAAATCTCACAAAAATAATAGTTAAAAAGTCATTTCGAACCACAAATTCAGTCCCAATAGCTCATAAACATATTTGGTAATCAAATCAATTCATAAATGAACAAAATTAAACAAATTACTCTCTTGAGGAACTTGGAATTTAACATAAAAATCATACAGATCTGAAAGTAAAACTTACTTTTGAAGTTGGATTAAAGGTCTACGAGGATTCCTGAATCACCAATTTGATTTGAAAGGAAATTTCTAAACAAATCCTAAGCTATTGAAATTTGGTTTGCAGGAGCTTTTGAAATGGGTTTAAATGTTTGAAAGCTTGTTTAGAAACAAGCAGAAAGTCCTGGAGAATGAATTCGTGATGAGTTTTAATAAATTTTCAAAATTTTTACTTTAGTCCTTCAAGTTTTGTAAAATTATACTTTTGCCCAAAAATTTTAGAAAATGTTTATTTTTATTTTTTTTATAAAACGATTATTTGATATTTGAATAGAATATTAATGAGTATTTAAAAGTATAAAATCAAATACAAAAAATGTGTGAAATGATTAGAAAAGTCGGATATTACACTCTCCCCTCCGTAAGAAAAGTTTCGACCTCGAAACTTAACACTTTCATTAGATAGCTCTTACATCTTATTAGTATTTCAGATTCCCATGTTGCTTCCCTTTCTGAATGATTAGACCACTGGACTTTAACAAATGGAATAGACCGATGTCGAAGGACTTGTTCTTTGGTATCAATAATGCGGACCGGTACCTCTTCATAAACCAATTCTTCCTTACCACTGAGAGGTTGGTACTCAATCACGTGGCTTGGATCGGATATGTATTTTCGGAGCTGTGAAACATGAAATATATTTATGCACTCGAGCCAACTCTGGAGGTAAAGCCAACTGATACGCTAGGTTTCCAACTCTTTTCAGTATCTCGAAGGGTCCCACAAATCTTGGGCTCAATTTTCCACTTTTTCCAAATCTCATAACTCCTCTAGTCGGTGAAACCTTTAAATATACCTTGTCTCCAACCTGAAACTCCAATGGTCTTCTTTTCATATCTGCCCAACTCTTTTGCAGAGGAAATCCTGAGCAGCTTTGAGTTTGTCTCGGATAATGGTTATCTTGTCCACTGTAATTTGAATCAACTCTGGCCCTGTTAATCTTCTTTCTCCGACTTCATCCCAATATAAAGGTGAACGACATTTTCTTCCGTACAGAGCTTCATAGGGAGCCATGCCAATGCTACTGTGGTAACTGTTATTATAGGAAAATTCTATCAACATCAAATGTTCATCCCAATTACCTTTAAAATCAATGGCACAAGCTCTTAACATATCTTCTAAAGTCTGAATTGTCCTTTCTGATTGTCCATCTGTCTGGGGATGAAATGCAGAACTCAGAACTACTTCTGTACCCATGGCTTGTTGATAAGCTGTCCAAAACCTAGAAGTGAACCATATAATTTTACAATATTATCCATATAGATCCGTACTAACCTATCCATAGGAGTAGAAACCTTCAATGGTAAGAAATGAGCAGATTTGGTTAACCTGTCTACAATAACCCAAATGCAATCATGTCCCAATCTGGTTCTGGGCAACCCACTAACGAAATCCATTGAATGTTAGTGGATGATATGCTCCCATTTCCACTCTGGAATAGGCAATGGATTCAATAAACCACTGGGCTTTTGGTGCTCGGCCTTTACCTGTTGACAAACCAAACACTTGGATACAAAATCAGCAATTTCTCTTTTCATGTTGTTCCACCAAAAATGTTGTTTCAAATCTTTGTACATTTTAGTACTACCAGGATGAATAGAAAATCTGGAACTGTGAGCTTCAGCCATGACTTCTTTCTTCAAGTCTTCATTTGCAGGTACACAAAGCCGACTTTGCATCCAAACAATGCCATTATCAACTCGAAATTCTCCTAGATCTCCACTTTCTACTTTGTTCCTGACTTTTATTAACTCTGGATCTATAACCTGAGCTTGTTTAATCGTGTCTATCAAAGTCGGTTGTACCACAAGTGCTGCAAAAATATTGGCTGTGGACTCCACAATCTCTAAATTTAATTCCTCCATTTGCCTTATCAACATGTTAGCTGTGACCTCTGAAGATTTTCTACTCAGTGCAGAGTATCTTATGAGATACTGAAATTTAATGTGTATAGATAGTGTCTTTTCTATATTACTCTTGATCTTTAAATCATAGTCTTTGAGTAGTTCTAACCATCTGCGCTGCCTCATATTAAGTTCTTTCTGTGTGAACAAATATTTGAGACTTTGATGATCTGTAAATACTTCACACTGCTCTCCGTAAAGATAGTGTCTCCAAATTTTCAGAGCAAATACAATGGCTGCTAATTCCAGATCATGAGTAGGGTAGTTCTGTTCATAAGACTTCAACTGTCGCGAGGCATAGGCAATAACCCTACTATTCTGCATTAGTACACAACCCAAACCATTCTTAGAAGCATCACTGTAGATCACATACCCTCCAATCCCGGATGGCAAGGTTAATACTGGTGCTGATATCAGTCTCTTCTTCAACTCCTGGAAACTAGCTTCACAATCTGCATCCCACACAAACTTGGTCTTCTTCTGTGTAAGTCTGGTCAATGGCACAGCTATCAAGGAAAATCCTTCTACAAACTTTCGGTAGTAACGAAAGTTGATTATAGACCCATGTGTAAATTCAACACATTGACTCCTCTGTCACATTCGTCGGTCTGGCCCAGTCAACAATTGCCTCAATTTTCTTGGGATCCACTGATACTCCACTCTCCGATATGATATGGCCAAGAAATGTTACATTTTTCAGCCAAAATTCACATTTACTGAACTTTGCATACAACTTCTGCTCCCTTAACTTCTGTAAGGCCAGTCTGAGATGGGTTTCGTGCTCTTCCGTTGAAGGTGAGTAAACCAAGATATCATCAATGAATACTATCACGAACCTGTCTAAATAAGGTTGGAATATCCTATTCATCAAGTCCATGAAAGCTGCAGGTGCATTAGTTAATCCAAAAGGCATCACCAAGAATTCATAGTGGCCGTATCTCGTTCGAAAGGCACTCTTTGGAACATCTAACATGACTTGGCCATATCAGCTGATGGTCGGAGATCTCAGATCTATTTTGGAAAATACCCTGGCACCTTTCAATTGGTCAAACAAATCATCGATCCTTGGTAAAGCTCCGATATTTATTCTTGATGGTAACTTTGTTCAATTCTCGGTAGTCAATACACAATCTTAGGCTACCATCTTTCTTCTTCACGAACAATACTGGAGCTCCCCAAGGAGATACACTGGGTCTGATGAATTTCTTATCTAATAACTCTTGCAATTGCGTCTTCAGTTCTTTAAGCTCTGTTGGAGCCATTCTGTAGGGAGCCTTAGAGATTGGGGCAGTCTCTGGTGGTAAATTAATTTCAAACTCTATTTCTCGCTCTAGTGGCAAGCCCGGTAAATCATCTGGAAAGACATCTGAAAACTCTCGGACTATTGAAATTTTTTCTAGTTTAGCACCTTCTTTTTCTGTATTGATCACGTAAACTAAGAATGCTTCATAACCTTTTCTCAATGCCCTTTGTGCCTGTAAGCTGATTAGATGTGTATAAGAGACAGCCTTATAGTTTCTTTATACCACCCTGATACACAATTTTTTGAATCTGGAAAACAAAACCTAACTTTCTTCTCCCTGCAAAGGTGAAACGAGGATATTTCATGTCCTGGTGTACTCACTCTATAAGGGGTATCAAGCCAATCAAGTGTAACGTTTAACTTTCTACCGAGTCTTCCAGAAATGAAGGAATGCGTGGCACCACTATCAAATAGAGCATTCGCAGACACGTTATTAATTAATATCATACCTGTCACAACTTGACCCGATCCGTCTGCTTCTTGCTGGGTCAAAGCATAAACTCGAGCTGTAGCTGGTCCTGTGTTGTTACCGCTCCTCCCCTGTAGCATCTGCCGCTGTGATGGTCCTGGCTTGGCAGTAGGGCAGTCTCTGATCCTGTGCTCAAAACTGCCACAGGCTAAGCATGCTCCGGATCTCCACCTACACTCTCCCACGTGATAACGATGAAAGGCAATAACTACACTCTGGAATACGTGGGCGTGCCTGAAGTGGGACTGGTGCTGATACTGTCCCTCCCCTCTTGTCAATAACCCGAGAGGGTCCAGCGATAGCTAAAGGTGGTCGTGGTCTCACCTGTGGTGGCTGGGGTCTGAAACCACGAAATTGTGAAAATGATGGCTGTGGTGGTCGTACACTGCGGACTGGAGGCACTACAGGTCTATAAATTGGTCTCTGCAGAGAAACATATAAACCTTGGTCATCCCTCTCTTCCGCTGCCTGTCGTCTCAGGTATGTATCTACACGGGCACTAGCATCGTACAACTTTTCGAATGTATCTGTGTCTACAGCTGCTATTCTGTCTCGAATGTCTTTTAGCAATCCCCTTTTGAAACGATCGCATTTTTCCACCCTGTCACTCATGACCCCCGGAGCAAACATCCCCAGTGCATGAAATCTGTGTGAATATTCCACTACAGACATCCCTGGAGTCTGTCTAAATGAATTAAATTCATCTCTCCGCTCAAGTTCTGAGATGCGATGGGTAAAAGTGCTCTAAAAATGCCTCCTTGAAAACCATCCATGCAATCTGTCCTGTAGGGGCAAATACAGGTCTTACCCCCTTCCACCATCTGGATGCATCTCCAACCAAATAGGGCTTAATTATCGGGACCCTATACTCATCAGGCACCTTCAACAATTCTAAATTTTCTTCAATTTGACCCAACCATTTTTCTGCTTCATCTGGATCGTGTCTACCTTCAAAGGTAGGAATATTGATCTTCGTGATGGCCCGATAATAGTAATCAACATCCTTAGCCTCTGGTTGTGGTTGTGGATTAGATGCAGGAGTCATAGGATTAGTATGAAGAGCTGCATGCACTGCTTGCCCTACAATCGCCGCAATTGTGGCGTAATCTATCACCGGCACAGGTGTTTGTAACGGTTGAGACTGTTGTAATTGCTGTACCTGTTGGGTCTGTGACAACAGTCTCAATCTGTCCTCTTGCCCCTTGATCGATTCCAACAGATTTCTCAGCTTGTGTTTGATAAGGTCCCCGTTTTTTGCCTAGGTGCCCCCTCCTGAGATATAACAATCTGTGTCTGTCTATTCAATTCAGATTCTATTTCCTGCATATTTCACATAGGGTAAGTATTACAGTCAATTCCTATTTAGACATTAACCCTGAAATAATACACTTACACACTTCAACCACTCCCCACCTAAGCATTACGAACAAGGAATTGCAGTAACTCCTAGTTTAGGTTGGCCAATCCTAAACCCTGAGTTACATACAAATCCAAGTCCTCAATACTACACTCATAACCATAACAGTTCACCTTAATACTAGACACAGGATTGAATAACCTATGCTCTGATACCACTCAATGTCATGCCCCCAAAACGGGACAATGACACGCCGCACCTCGGGATCACCCCAAGCATGTAAGGCACAGTACAAGAAGATACAAACCATAATACCTGTCATTTAATACTCCAGATCAACCAATACTCTTATACACGGATATTGTCATATCCATACCGTGTAGTACCAAAACTGTCTCTTATACACATCGAGTAAGCACAAAATAATTTGTATATACATTATGATCTGTCTAATATTGATAACATGTATACAATCAGTACAGGGAACAATATACGAGACATTATCATTATTTAATAATGCAAATGTCAATCAATGAGCTCAAGGTTCACCAAAGTCTTCCCAGCACTGGATCCAGGTTTACCTATTATCCGCCCGAGTAGACAAGACATAACGGATTGCCTATCACTTGTCTTCCCGATAGATTGGGTAAAGTAACATTTACAAAGTAGAGTACTCAAGTATATCATTTCATTCACTCACTCATAGCCAAGTCCACTAAAGTGACCCATTGAGCTCTTCACAGAAATCATTCATTAACACATAGTACAATAATGAACAATTGATACATTACATAACAAACATATAATTTATAAACGTACTTACCTTATAAATATTAATCGAAATAAATATACTTACCTTAATACCACTTATTCTATGATTACAATACCAATCATATACAGGTATCGATAAAAAGGAGTAACGTTACTTACCTCAAAAATCGATGTCGTAGACGTATCCTAATTTCGACGGTCAAAAACTCTAATTCCAAATCACCTAAATCAGGAGAGTGTTATACCATTAGGATAAATATCGAGATAGGGATTCACTTTTGGGCATCACTCAAAATTTCAAATTAGTCATTAATTGAACGCAATTAAATAAGGATTGACTTAAATTTGTGAAAATAAGATAAAAATCTAAGAATTAGGGTTTAGATGTGTATAAGAGACAGCTCTAAGGCTCCCTACAAAATTAAACTCGAATTTATCTCTTGAGGAACTTGGAATTTAACATAAAAATCATACAGATCTGAAAGTAAAACTTACTTTTGAAGTTGGATTAAAGGTCTACGAGGATTCCTGAATCACCAATTTGATTTGAAAGGAAATTTCTAAACAAATCCTAAGCTATTGAAATTTGGTTTGCAGGAGCTTTTGAAATGGGTTTAGATGTTTGAAAGCTTGTTTAGAAATAAGCAGAAAGTCCTGGAGAATGAATTCGTGATGAGTTTTAATAAATTTTCAAAATTTGCACTTTAGTCCCTCAAGTTTTGTAAAATTATACTTTTGCCCAAAAATTTTAGAAAATGTTTTTTTTTATTTTTTTTTATGATTAAAACCATTATTTGATATTTGAATAGAATATTAATAAGTATTTAAAAGTATAAAATCAAATACAAAAAAAATGTGTGAAATGATTAGAAAAGTCGGGTATTACACCATCAAAACACCACCATCATCCAAAATTAGAAATCAGCAATATTAATACCAACATCAACAAAATCATTTTCATCATTAAATAAAATACCAGCAACACCAAAATATTAAAAAGAAAAAAGAGAAGCAAACAAATGGCAGAAAACAACACAATAACTTGTGGCACCACTGGAAGATAGAGATTATAATGATTTTGCTGTTTTTTTTTTTTTTTAATCATTGCTGTTGCAATTTTTTTTTGTTTTGGTATTGTTCGCTGCTTGGGAATGGGTTACTGAAGGAGCAGTGAGGGGTTAGGAGAGGGGTTGGCTACTAGTTGAGGGTGGAAATGATGCAGCACTGCAGGGTTGGGAAAGGAGATGGAGGGAATGAGGAAGGATTGGGTTGGGAGCTTAAGGAAAGAGGGGAAAAGGGATTACACCACTAAGAGCGGAAAGAGTCACGGATATGGGGGAGAGGGCTGGATTTGGGGTTTGGGTTTGGATATGAGTACAGGTCTGGGTTGAAGTTTTAGAAGGAGGTTGGGTTTAGGTTTGGGTATGGGTATTTGCTTTGGAATTCATAATAAATTCGAAAAAATGAAAAATAAATAACTAAGAAGGATATTTTAAGAATGTAAAAATTATTTTTTTGCTGATGTGATCAGTTTTCTAATAGCAACTAACAGTAGGAGACAATTTGTTAAACGTTTGAATATTTAAGGGAGTTAACTGTAATTTAACCATATTATAGAGTTGGTTTGGTAATTTGACCAAATCTCAAGAAAAGAAAATGTAATTAACCCTAAAAAATATTTGTGTGGGTACTTGACCTTGTCAGTTCCATATATGTATAACTTAAATGAAGGAATTACCCTCTCAATTCCATTTATTCTAACAAAGCTCACCACCCCAAGGCTTTCCCCTCCCCTCATCCCCTTCCTTTTGTCCTCTCTTTCCCAGTCTCGCTCTGTTTTCGAATTCCGAAACCCAACCTCCATAATTCTTCTAACATATATATATCAAAACCAAATAAATTTCCAAAGTAACACAATTTTTATCAAAACCAACTATTTTTCCTAGTCCTTAAAATTTGTTTCTTTTGTAATTTTCTATCTGGGATTCAAGATTTTGGTATATATGTGTGCAAGGTTTGAGATGTAAATATATGAAATTAATCAATCAATTGGAAAATACATTAGAAAGAGATCAAGGATTTGAGAAATTTTTAATGGGTTTTTTGCCCTTGTTGTGATTTTCTGCGTCTCCTTCTTTCTTTCTTCCCTCTCCCCAAATGGGAAGATTCATTAGAAACCCCTTTTTAAGAAATTATTCGTGTTTGGGTTCAAATCTACAATAGAGCTCTCCAAGCGGTTTTGATTGATTTACAGGGACAATTCTTAGGGGAATAGTGGAATTGAGTGCTAATTCTTCAATCCCTTTGCAGTGGTTCCGATACTAACACTAATAGTTTATCTAATAAAGACCCTGTATTTTGTTCTAGATTAATCGGCAATCAAGTTATAAAATAGCTTTAAATTCTTGAAATCTCATCTGGAATGCTCGTCTGGTGAATTCTTTAATTATAGTACCATGGGGTTTAAATTCTTGATTGCAGTTAAAATAGAAGTCCATGTGGTTTTGTGGAACGGGAAGGAATGATAGGCACAGAAAGGGCTTTTTGGTGTTGGGTGAAAAATTTATTGGGAGGGCAATTTTGTCATTTGTCTAAACTATGCTGTGGCAATATCATTGCCCATAAACTTAGACGGGCTCCAAGGAAATTTGTACCTGCATAACAGTGAAGAAAAAAAAAAAAGCAAATGAAGGACCATAATCAATTAATCAAACAAACAAATAAGCAAAGAAAGAATTGTGGAAATTGGTAAAGGAATTTTTTTTATTTTCTTGACTAAGACTGCGGCCTTTTTTATCGAAACAGAGAATGGCTTGGTCAAACTTACAAAACAGAGGATACATCAATTTTTTAAACCCTACGCTACTATTGTTGTTAATACTACCATAAGACTAAGGGAATTTTAATCCTATGACCAAACCACTATTACACCCTACCAATAAATATAAGACATGTGGCCATTAACTCATTAAAGGAAATAAATAAATTAGTTTGGTTTAAAATATTTTTCACATAGCCTCCCTTAAACCAAACTCCTCAAATGCAAATATGCTTAACATCTTTTTCAACTTCAAGAATGTCTCCGACTTCAAGGTCTTGGTAAAAATGTCTGTCACTTGTTTTTCAATTTTGTAATAAATCAATCTCAATTTTTTTATCTAGAACCAAACCCTGTATGAAGTGGTATTTGATGTTGATGTGCTTATTACGCCCATGAAAAACTGAATTTTTGGATAATTCAATTGCTGACTTATTATCATAATAAATTTTTGTCTAACTATTCTGCTTGTGTTGAAGAACATCAAGCATACGATGCAACCACAATACTTGAGTAACACTGTTAGTTGCTGCAATATACTCCGCTTATGTGGTAGATAATGCTATCATCTATTGCTTTTTAGAATTCCATGAAAACATAGATGAACTAGTAAAAAAATACATAACCTCAAGTACTCTTCCTCTAAACTGTATCACCTACCCAATCAGTAACTTGTGGTTAAATAATTCAACCGGATCATTGATTGAATAAAAAATACCATCTCCTTGAGTTCCTTTGATGTACCTCAAGATCCTCTTTGTTTTCTGCAAGTATGATTGACATGGATTTTTCACGAACCTGGTAATCAAACCAACATTAAAAGTGATATCTAGCCTCCTACAAATCAAATATCTCAAGCTCCCTACTAAACTTTTAAAAGTAGGTATAATCCATATTTTCTTCAATGTCAACCTAAGTCAAGTGCAATTTTTTTTTTTTTTTTTTTCAGTCATAGTCAAAATTGGCTTAGAACCATCCATTTTGAATTATTTTAAAATGTCATCTGTAATAGTTTTTTGAGAAATAAAAATACCACTTTCTGAAAAACCTCAATCTCAAGAAAATAAGACATAAGTCCCATATCTGTCATCTCAAACTACTTGATCATGGTCTTCCTGAATTCAGCACTTATTACAGGGTTATTTTCTGTAAAAATCAAGTTATCTACATACAAGCACACACTAATACCACCACCACGAGGTTATTTTCTGTAAAAATCAAGTTATCTATATACAAGCACACACTAATACCATCACCACGAGCAAAAAATTTAATATACAAAGTGTACTCATGTGGACACCTTAGAAAACTACAAGAAAAAATGTGAGTCAATTCTCGTGTGCCACGCCCTTAAGGCTTGCTTCATGCCATATAAAGCTTTTTTTAATTAGTACACCTTATTTTCTTAGTCTTTCTTGATAAAACTTGCAAGATGCTCCACATAAACTTCCTCATAGAGTGCACCATTTAAGAAAGCAGGCTTGACATCTATTTGATAAATTCTTCATTTACTACTTTTTGAACAGCAAGAGAAATTATCAAACGAATTGTATCAAGTCGATGAATAGGTGCAAATACCTCAAAATAGTCAATATCGGGTTTTTGCTTGTACCCTTTTGCCACCAATCTTGTCTTGAATCTCTCACCTCTCCATTATGCTTGTACTTCGTCTTGTAGACTCACTTCACTCCAATGGCCTTTTTACTTGTTAGAAGAGAAGTAAGCTCCCAAGTATTATTCTTCCCAATGGCATGAATTTGTTCATCCATTTCCTTCACTCCGTAATCATCTCGAACTACGTCCTCATAAACTATTAAGTCACAATTTGCAAATAAAGCAAAATTTATAATATTTTTATCAGAAATAGGTTTATCTGAAAAATAATATAATCTTGAAATCTAGCAGGCAACTAGCATTGACGTTGTGAACGACCAGATGTCTCAATCTGTGAATTCTATGCATCTAGTGATGGTTGAAAATTATGATCATCATTCTTTTCTTCATAATTTAATGTCACCTTTGAAANGACAGTCTTTGGTCCCTCCGAGAACCAATCCCAAATACCTCTTTCATTAAAAGTCAATTCTCTTCTTACAATCACTTTTCCTGAAGATGGACTAAATAATAGTAAGCCTGAACTGTTCACTATAGACAATAAAAATACATTTTTCACCTTTGTCATCAAGTTTCTTGCGCAACTGATTAGGAACATGAGAATAAGCAACACAACCAAATACTCTAAGATGGCCAACAAATTATTTTTTACCACTCCAAACTTCTTCAAGGGTCTTTCTAAGAAAGTTTTCGTAGAACATCTATTTAATAAACAAATAGCATATGCAACTATTTTTGTCCAAAAAGGCTTTGGTATATTTTTCAACTTTAACATGTATCTTACCATATTCATAACTGTCATATTTTTTCTTTCAACCACTCTATTATGGAGTGTACCTGATTGTTAATTGATGATGTATACCATTTTTTTTCGAGAAAATTATCACAAACAAGATATTCCTGACCCCTATCAGTTCTTATAAATCTTTGTTTGAAAATCACTTTGCTTCTCAACAAAAATCTTAAATTTTTTAAATGTCTCACGTGTATCAGATTTTTGTTGCAAAAAATAAACCCAAGCTTTTCAGCTAAAATTATCAATAAAAGTAATAAAATACCTGTAACCACCATTAAAAGGAACCTCTACTGTACACAAGTAAGAATGAATAATATCCAATCGTCTCCTTACTCTCCATGATTTTCTTGTCTAAAAAGTATCCCCATACTTCTGGCCCAAAACACGCGAATCACAAACTCTCCCAAGAACACTGACACTAGGCAACCCGCAAACCATTCTTTTATTAACCAAAAATCTCAAACTATCAAAATTTAGATGTCCAAACTCAAATGTGTCGTCAATCACAGTACTCAAACAAGAAAAGTTTTTGCTATTCAGATTTAATAGAAATAATCAGTTAGGAGTCATCATTATTTTTGCAATCATTCCAATATTTTCATCAACAATAGTACACATGTCCTGCTTGATTTTATACGAATATCTTAATTTTTCTCAAACAAGTTACTTATACTCAACGGATTATGTCTCAACGTTGGAACATAAAAAATATCAGAGATAAAATTATTGAACCTATTTTTCAGGTTAATGAGAAATTTTCCTTTCCCAAAAACATATAAATTAGTATTATTGTCAAATCCTACTTCACTCCAAACAGATTCATTAACCTCATAAAATAATTATTTTTTACCACACATGATTACTGCAACCAGTGTCCAAAAACTATTTATTTTTGTCAATAATATCAACAGCATTACAAACCAAAAACAAAGTCTCCATATTTTGATTATTATTCCGAACTTGATTGTTAGCAATATTCGCTTGAAAATTCCTATTAAATTGTTTATCGAATCTACATTTAGATTTTTTGTACCCATATTTTTTACAATTATAACATTGAATTCTTTGATTATCCTAGATCTGATAAAAATTATTTTCTCCAAAATTATTATCTCTGCCAAAATTATTACCTCTACCTCTACTAGGACTATCTCTAAAATTAAAATTATTACCTTTATCACTTGCCTCTATCTCTGATGTTATTGTAACTACGACCTCTGTTATTGTAGGCTTGATTTATTTGACTGGATTCTCCTTGTTACTTAAATGCATTTTTCCCTTTCAAATTTAATTGTATCTACAGTGCCTTTTCAACCATATCCTTCTCTGTGGTGTCCTCCATCTTTTCATTAATTATTTGTTCATGTGAAATTAATTACTTCTACAAGTCTTCAATACTCAAATTTGATATGTCTTTCGTTTCCTGAATTACTACAACAACATGATCAAATTTCATTAGTAAAGTATTCAAGACTTTATGCACAAATAATTCAGTGAGTTCATAATTATTGAGCACCATCTCAATTTTAATCTCTGACAATTGAAAAATAAGATTCAATGGATTCAAATTTTAACATCATCAAAAGTTCAAATTTTAAGAGATCACCAGATTATTCTGTTGGACCCGATCAATTCTTTGGTCGATGTCTTCTCCAAAATATCTCAAACCTCTTTTGCCGTATCTATCGTAGTAAGTTTTTCAAAAATTGAAATATCAATTGCCTCATAAATCTGTGACAACGCCTGACTATTTGCTTGGACCGTTTCTGTATTAGTAATGTCTTTCAAAAACTATATTCAGATTTATTTTTGAGTTTTGGAACTAAATAAAAAGTTGTCGGTGCCATAATTTAAATTAATCTAACTCTGATACCAATTTGAAGGATCCAAATCAACTAATCAAATAAACAAAGAAGCAAAGAAAGAATTGTGGAAATTGGCAAAGAATTTTATTTTTATTTTCTTGTTTAAGACTGCGGCCTTTTTAATCAAAACAGAGGACGGCTTCAAGCTTACAAAACAGAGAATATATCAATTTTTTAAACCTTACGCTACTGATGTTTTTAATACTACTACAAATACTAAGAGAATTTTAATCCAATGTGACTCAATAACCAAACTATTAATACACCCAACCAATACATACAGAGACATGCAGCCACTAACTTATTAAAGGAAATAAATTAATTAGTTTGATTTAAAATATTTCTTACAGCAAATATTCATTATCTTTTGTGAACGACTATTCTTCAAATTATATTTTGAAAAAAAAAATATTTAAATACATTTTTTAATTATCTTTTTTTTTTTAATCATAGATACATGATTGATGACAATAACAAGATTATAGAATAGTGTCACACATGATACTAACAAAATTTTACGAGCATTTAGTTTCAATGGTTTATGATTGAATTAGGAAAAAACAAAAAAAAGAAAAAAACAAATGAAAGTCCCCGTTGCGAGTCTCAATGGCTTCTAGGTGTCTTTATATAAACCAAAGCCGAAAGGTGACCCTATCTCCCAAAACCAAACAAGGACCAAGAAATTAAGCAAGGCCCAAAACAATTATCTCAGCCCAATGAGCATAAGGTGCTGCAAAACCAATAAGAGCCGTGTACTCATGGTGAACCCTATGGATTTTCTCATAGCCCCAGATTTGCATTGCATCAGTCTGTGTAGCCACTAATTTACGTAGTCTTCAACAACATTAAATACAATAACAAAAATGTTAATGCCATACAACAAACATGTCTGACACAATGCATATAATGGTGAAAGCGACCTCCTGCAGTAGGCTACCGGTAAAACTCATCTGTAACTTTAATCTCCAAATTTTTATTTATTTTTTATCTTGGTCCTTCCTAGTTTTTAGTTTCTTCTTATTTGATCCCTAGCTTATTTGAAAAAAAAAAAATATATATATATATATGAATACAAAATTTTAAAAATTGTAAAAAAGAAATTATAGAAATTTTATTAAAAAAAACAGAAAGTATAAATAAAATTGTGAAGGAGAAGCTGGGGGAATTGGGAATGGGTGGAAGTAATGGAGGGGGGAGATTAGGAGCATGGGAGATGCTCTTATGGAGGTTAAGGTGTGTGGGGGAGCCACCCTCGACGTTGGGGGGATTTGGGGATGGGAGATCGGCCTGGGAGAGAGGAGATACCTCGAAAACTACCCCCTGAGTCTGGGGTGGGCGTGGAGGTGGAGGTGGCAAGGGATAGCAAATTGGAGTTTGGTAGTAAGGGTGGCGAGACTAGGAGGGTGGGTAGTTGCAGGATTGGCTAGGCAGATTGGCTGGGAGAGGAGGCCTTTGGGTGGTAGGGATTGATGTGAAAGTTGCAAATTGGGTAGGCTGAGGGTTAAGAGGTAGGGGATGGAGGTGCGGTAAGGAAGGGTGGGGGTTGGGGTGGCGAGGGAGGAGTGGAATAGGGAGGTGGGATTAATGGCTGAGGGTGGTGGTTGGTATGGCAGGTGATGCAAATATTGGTATAGACTTGTCGGGAAAGGGGAGGAAGATGATTAATTTTTTATTTTGGTTTTAAAGTTTTATTTAATTGTATTTTGACCCTCAAATAATTTAATGAATTTTCGTCTTATTTATTTTATCATATTTACTTTTAAGGTCGAATAGCTCAATTTTATAATGTATAATTTATATAGATTATTATTTTTTTAACAGAAGTATTAAATTTGTATCAAATATTATTACATGTAAACTAAGCATTATAATTTTCGAATCTAATGTTGTTTTGTATGTATGTCATAGTAATAAATATGTAAATAATTATTTGAAATGATCAGGTTGGGGATAGGGATAAGGGATAGGGGATAGAGGTGGATCTGTTCCATGGGCAAGGGTGGAGTCGGGGCTGGGGTAGCGGGAAAAGGGTGGATGGGCGCTGGGATTGGTGGTTGAGGGTGGGGGCTGGCGGCAGGTGGTGCAAAGACTGGTAGAGGCTAGTTGGAAAAGAGGAGGAAGATTATTAGTTTTTATTCTAGCCTCAAAATTTTGTTTAATTATATTTTGACCCTTAAATAATTCAGACAGCCTTAATAACATTTATTTTGTCATAGTTTATCTTTCATGATCAAACAAATTGATCTTTTAATGAACAATTGATATGGAAAAATTTTGTTTTTATCAAAAAATTTTCAACAAAAGTGAGATTTATATCAAATATTAACATATATAAACACTACGATATAAACATTATAATTTTCGAATCTAATGTTGGTTGGTATCTGTGTCATAATAATAAATGTGTAAATAATTATTTGAAATGATCATTTGGATAAGAAATAATATGAATTTGCTTGTACTACGTATGAATCTAGTACTTTATATGGAATTCGTTCTTTGGATGTGGACTAACTTTTTCCTAGTGGTCATTCTACAACTATACAAATTCAATAGTACTACTATAATTTAAGCACATCAACCGGTATATGTTTAACTATACATTATAATGGGTAAATACCATTTACTTTATATCACACAAACTTTTCTAACTCAACTATTTAATTTGTATTCATCGAGTGTTATTCTTACTTTCACATATATGATAATCATATTGTAAGACAGATTGTAGTTCTGCTTGTAGTTGTTCATCATTAACCTAGTTATTTCTTTTACGTTTCTAGTACATTACCTTTCAAAATATTATGCATTGCACATTAAAAAATTTGTTAATTAAAACTAGTTTTTATCGTAATATTTAACAACCATGAATTTACATTCAACAATCCTCCCGCCTATGAATATATTAGCTCTTATTCTTTCACTTTTTCTAATATTGCACATATATTCTCACACAGCTTATAAAAAGCTATTGACGTGTCTTACCATTATCATTCATCCTACAAAAATATAAATAAGAAAACCACATTAAAAATGACAAAAAATGTATTTAAAATACATTCACATCTCATTGTGCACACACTAAATTAGAAATTTCTGTATTATATTTTTATCATTCAAAAGAAAATGTTTTTCGATTTATTATCTCAGCCGATAACAGCCTGTTTTACTATGGAAAAAATATAAATCATGTGGTTGCTACATTCCATTTTATACGTACATTTATAATGCTCAACAATTTCCTGTACAATAACATTTCTGTCCACGGTATGAATACTTACTTTCCACTTGAAACAAAAAAAAAAAATCTAAAGTTTCGATTACTATTTCTGTCAATATCACACTAACTTCTCTCCTGTTATTTTATTATAAAAAAAAACTGCACATAGCTACTAATCAGTCACTATTAAATAAAAAATATTTTTACTTCTTTTTTCTTTAATACACAAAGCCATTCAGTTTTACACAACATTCATCACAGTCGAGAAAAATAGTTTATCTTTATCTATATTTGTTATATACCAAATACAAATTTATACACATAAATCTTCAAATTTCTATTTTAATCTATCTATACTTTTTTTCCATTTTGAAAGATTTAAAATTTTTAAAATAACTCTTATCTCAATAAACTACCGATTCAAGAGCACATAAACTTTTTAACTTATTTAGTTAATTCTTATCTTCACCAAATTTTAAAAATTCAAGCATGAGATAATTACATTATAGATATTAAGAGTTCAAAAATTTTACTTTCACATGTATTTTCCTCTACATAGTTCGGTGTGGGAGGGACTTTATTTTCCTCCTATTCTCTGCATTTCATTTTATATTTTTGTTTTGATAAGTTTATGTATCACTGTATAGATTATTTGATCTCTTTCTAGAATTGTTCACATGCATACACAAGGTGATTCAACAAAATTCATGCTTTAATAATTTATAAGACTATAGAGCTTTAATTTTAGTTTTCTATTTTAGTTATGAAATACTTCAAAGTCCAATTATGTTAGTGAATTTTGGGTCATTCACTACTCAAGCATTGATTTGGACAGAAATGATATCAAAAATAATTTTTTTCATTAGATGATATTTGTCTCTATTTTTCTCAAAAAAAAAAAAAAAGATTTGAATAGTGAAAACCTTATATATATATATACACACGTTTAATTCAATTTGATATTTTTTCACTCTTACTTGGCATACCTGATTGAAGAGAATTAATGGATCATGGATATTAATTGTTTAATTGGGTTATACCCAATATATCTACAACTTTTACTATTTTACCTTATCTAAATTTGCATGCAATTATATATATATAAAATAAAGTTGACGTATACATCTTTCCAATTTTCTTTCTTACCGCTGGCACAATCTAATTGGGAGGTGAATTACACTTGCTCCCACAATTCTTCCACAAATTTCTCCTCACCCTCACGTTCTTTCATAATTCTATAATCTAAACTCAACTTTAAACTATCTACACAAAAAAAAAAAAAAAAAAAAAAAAAGCTCAACTTTAAACTCAAATTTGCTCTCCCACATTAAAAGTCTGTCATCTATCACAATCATTTTAAAAAGAAAAATTCAAATATAAAATTTTCCTTATCATCTAATTTTTATCCCTATAATCTTCCCTCAAGGATTAGTCCAGCCAAGAACTAGATATCACTTATATATATAGTCCAACCAAAAACACCAATAGTCATATCCGAAAATTTTAGATGCTTTAGTTTATTGTAATTGTTTAATTATTATTTTTTTACACTTTTTTATTACAACTTCTTTGCTATTTACCTACACTTTTTTATATTTTTTTGGGCTTAGGTTTATGTTTTTTTTTATAACTTTTTCGATTACATAACTAGCAATGCCTATTGATGTTTTTATGTTGATCAAATTGTTTGTCATCAAGCAAAGAATGGCTATTTTCTGGCATAAAAATTCTTTGATTAAGAATATATTTAGACTTCTCTTTATTATTAACTATTCTTTAGATCAAGTTGCCAGAAAATAAAATCAGTGATTGAGATCTCAGATATATTAATTTTGGATGTTAGTTTAGTCCTTAAATTAAGGTGGCTTAATTACGTGTGAAAGTTTATCTCCTATTTAATGGTTAAAACACTTTGTGTTTATGTATATCATTATCTTAGATAAATTGTTATCACTAAATTATTTTTTAAATTGGTTTTTATTAAACAATCAACAAATCAAGGTTTCACGATTATTGGGTCTCGAAATAATAGTGAAATAGTACAGATATGAGTATGCCATTTCAAGAATTTTCAAATTTCTTATGAGCAGAATTTTAGTTTTTATGAGTGTGCTAAATCTAACATT
Source organism: Cinchona pubescens (assembly GCA_025175665.1). NCBI lineage: Eukaryota > Viridiplantae > Streptophyta > Magnoliopsida > Gentianales > Rubiaceae > Cinchona > Cinchona pubescens. Next base: position 2,138,655 of record JANKKI010000110.1, read on the forward strand.
ATTTGATTAGTAGTAATAAAGTTTACAATAGTGCAACTTTGCACAATGTGTAATTTCCACAAACTAAGTAGTTCATGGTTGAGAACAATAGTAAAACTCGATGCCATTGTAGCAAGAAATAAAGACAGAGAAAAAAATGATCCTAAAAATGTATATCTAAAAATAAAATTCTGGTGTTTAAATGACTTTTTAGGTTGCTGCAAAATGGTGGCCACTAATAATTCAAGTGCTATTTATCAGGTTTACTTACAACAATGCTGTTTTAGATATTTAAGCTACAAAAACACTACATACTCCATTGAGTTTAGACATTCCAGATACAAATATAATACATACTCCACAAGAAAGTTAATTAGTACCTTAACTTTTTTGTTTCTTTATTTTTTTTATCTAACAGTCAAGAATATGACCTAAAGCAACATCAGAAGCTTACATTAAAGTTTGAACTGATCCTTAGATTATATACTACTCAAATTATCTATTAAGTCTTCGATGTCATTTTTGCGATACATTTCTTTATTTTCTTGCAAATATATAGTAAATTCATATATATATATATATATATATATTTTGTAATTTGATGCCCATTTATATATATATTAAGTACTATTTTTGTGAATTTAATTGAGTAACAGTCAATTTCATTTTAATATTTTGTCCATTTAGTTTCTATCTATTAAGTAATATATCATCTGTGTAGAAACTTATTTTATTTTGTGACATTTTGTAGGGAAAATAAATGAATATGAATTTCATATCAAGAACTAAGAGTCTTTTGGATGATATTTTGAAAATATACCAAGTAGCATTAGTGGATTGGAATTTATGAGTTAACAGGGACCAATAAACTAGGGGAGTGGTGTTACTAGATGGAATTTTGAAAAATAAATTTAAATACTTAAAAAAGAATGCTTATCTTTTATCTTTAGATAAGATAAGTTGTTTATCTCTAAATTCCATAATTTTTTATATATAGGATCTTATAAGATCTAGTTGTTTATCTCTAAATTCCATAATTTTTTATATAAGGATTAAGAATTTCTTAAATTAAACTTTGTAGTAAACATACTAGATGTGAATTATAGACATTAAATAAATAGTGTTGAAGTACCTTTTAAAACTTAAAATAAAGTTGAAGGAAGGGGTTTTTTTTTTTTTTTTTGTTTTTTTTGGGAAATTTAATACATGCTCATTCAATATCTATTCCGTTTAAAGAATGGAGTGAAATTCTTTTCTATCACCTCTCTTATTCCTATCAGTGAATCTTTCCAATTTCAAAAAAAAAAAAAAAAAAAAGAAATCTCAATCAATCTCTCAATCTGCTCATCTATCTATCTTCCTCAAATTCAAAATATTTTTTATTAAAGAAAAAAAAATCTCAATTCATCTCTCAATCTTTTCTCAAATTCAAAAGGTTTTTCTTTTAATAATTAAAGATTAAATATTTTTGTCATTAAAGATTTTTGTCCCTTTCACTCTCGTATCGTGACTTATTATTCCCGTCCAAAGAATGGGTTAAAAAACGAATTATCTTATTATTTTCAAACAGGATTTCTAGAATAATGAAAAATTTACGGGTAGAAATTTTTCGTGGAGATATTTATGGAGATGGAATGTCTCCTAAAGAAGTACATTGATATATCAATTTTATCAGAAAATTCTTACATATACTTGATTCACAGTAGGTGGAATGAACTCTTTGATCCACATTCATTCACATCACTTTAACTCATTAAAAATAAAATTTTTCAGGGTGATGATGTGGATGAATACCACATCACCCTAACTCATCACTCTAACTTATTAAAAATAATTTTTATCAAGGTGATGTGGATAAATATGAATTAAGGGATCTATCTCATCGGATCGGGTCCATGTAAGAATTTTCCAGTTTTATCCACACATATAGCATACGATTCAAGAGAAAATGTCAGACATATCATTCATACAATCAAGTGTATTTCTTTCATTTTTTCTAGCTTTGATACATGATATAGAAATTTAAATTTCTTTCTATTTTCTTGCTTTACAAATTATTTATGAATACATTTTTTTTTTTTTTGGTTATGACAGAAATATCATGTGTAGGATTTTTTTATATGAATATAATGTGGGATTTCCGTAGGATGTGCTATCAGAAACACATCTATTAATGTAAATAAATTGGATTGATTTGAATCCTTATGCCATTCTTTGTGTTTTAGAAGTCAAATTAAAATGTTATATTCTTTCTAATTGGTTGTAATAAATAAGAGAGAGGAATTATGTATATTCCTATCAATACATCTATTACGGTAAGTTATGTTTTTTGTTTAAAAAATTATTTACATATATATAATGTGCTGCTTTTTTAAGCTTAGCAAATAATATCTTGTTCTGATTAAATTTGTGATTCATTTAGATGGCCAACGCAATTTTTGTAATCCTTTATACTTATACAAATCTATTTGTTAATATTGTGTATTATGATATACTTTGTCATACACACCATTGTATGAATTTTGATTATATTATTTATGTTTTTCATTTTAATCTTTCTGTTTAGGTAAAATCTACGAAAGATGGAGGAGTTGCATGGGATTTCTCTTCATGTTAAGAATAGTACTCACTTGCTTCACCAAAGGGTGAAGGGAAAAAAATTATTACAAATTTAATAAAATTATGTATTTGCATATCAAAATATAGGAAAATTCTACCGTCTCTTTTAGAGAATCATTTCCTTAAATTTAAAAGCTTGTACAGTATAAGTTTTTAAAGTACATAGTGTTGTATTGTACAAGTATTTAAAATACAAAGGAATAGTTTCCTAAAATATATTTGTTTCATCTTAATTTGTTGTCTGTTGAGAGTTACTCTATATTGTTCCTATACTGAATGTACATGAATTGCATTTTCCTATTTTGTAACTTCGCTTAAATTAGAATGCTTTATATACATATATATTATTTCTAAATAAGTATATATATCTATATATAATTTTCATAATTTCACTTAAGTTGAAATCGTTTTTTGAAACTATTTTAATAGTTATACTAGCTTGCATATAATTTAAAATTTATAATAATAATAAATAAAAAAAAACAAATCTAACACATTTTCACTAACTTTTGAAAATTAATTGATCCTCTTATTTTTTTTCTATCACATTTTTCTATCAAAGTTTACATCTAGTAGTAAGGAAGTTATACCTTAGAAAAGGTAAAGCTATTTGCCAAACTATAACACACTACAACAAATTATTTATGACGTAACCATAATAAAGCCCATCAAATTATTACCCCTCTGCACATAGGGGCGGAGGTATAGTAATATGTCAATTAATATGACTGATACAAAATGATCCTCTTATAAAAATTTAATACTTTTGACATAGTAGCTGGAGATACGGATAACTTATGTAAAAAATGTGTTAAGAGACAATTATGCATACCCATTTTATTTGTACACTCGGAATAATTTTTTTAAAAAATTTTGTTTGACCCAATATTTTATTTTTTGGGGTTTTGTATTTGTTATTTTTAATATTAATAAATAATCACAAATTCCACATTACAATAAAAATACATACTTGAATTACAAAGCATATTAATTTAAAAGCATGAAATTATGCAGACAAATGTAAAAAAAATAAGTTTGTGGTTTCGTTTATTAATAGGAGTGTAATTATTTAGTGATGACAAGAAAGAATGAAAAAATATAAAAGGGAAAAGATAAGAGGGAAAAGAAATAAAAGAAAAAAGAAAATGATAAATAAAAATAAATAAATAAAATAGTAGGGGTAATTTTATACCATAACATAAAATAGGGAGTTAAGTACTTATTAAATAAGTTGAGGGGATAAACTATAATTAAGGTTAAAAGTCATGGGGCATTTTGCATTTAAACCCAAAAAACAAAACATGTTAACCGGCTAAATTCTCAAATCACTGGCAGTAAAAAGGTTAGAAAATCTACGACAGCCTATTCATCACTTGTACACGTGGCAGCATGATATTGGATCACATTCACCTTCGATCTTTTTCAGTCTTTGTCTCATTGGATCACATTTTCCACCTTTGACCTTTTTCAGTCTTTGTTTATTTGACTCAGCCTCTTTTGTCCTGTCTAGTGCCCCACTTTTAAGTTTTCTAATTTCTTGCAGTTTTTTATTGAGTTGCTTCCATACAACTTACTTTTTTCTGTTGTATTCTAGAATTTTTCCTGCGACAGACACCAACAATTGCCAGAATATTTCTGCCCCTGATGGCAATGGGCCAATGTCAGACTCGTTCGAATCCCAACCTACTGCAAAAATTAGAGTAAAAAGTTCCTCATTCTAATAAGGATGCATCAATTAGTACCATTAAGTATGAAATTAATTTCTGTATCTTAAGGGTAAGTGATGTTATGTACTCCGCAATTATATTAGTTTAACACTCTACCTCTCACATTCTTAATTTCTACAATTAACTTATTTGAAAATTTTAAATTTTAACACTTTGTACAATCACTTGCGTTCCAGTCAATTTGAAGAGCCAACATTCACGTAAAAGAAGCAGTTCATCAACCTACATTTTAGTCCAATGTAATTCACTAAAAATTAACTTAATTTCAAGAATGTCATTTGTCGAACGAACATGCATGTATACGAAATTGGCTCTATATGAAATATTTTTTCTTCTTCTAGAACAAAATAATATGTCGACTCTCTAACAATTTTAATCCTATTAATTTATACATAAATATAAACTTACACATAGGATTAATGTCTAGTTTCAAATAGCAATGGACAAGTTAATTAATATTGCTATAAACTGGCAATGCAAAGTACTCAAGAATTTAGAAGGCAAATGACGACCAATAAATCCTACTAGATGGTAACAAGTAGTAATTATTGTGGGACTAGCTAATTAATTAAATTTGTACCTTAATGACGGGGTAAGAAAGGAATTGAAGAGGGTCAACGGCATAAACAAAAGTCAGCTCGACTTTTTTGTAGCGTTCCCTCATATCAGAGAAGGAATTTTTTATTTTTGGCTGAAGCTTATACTTGTCAAATCTTTTTGGAGCTCAACAACCTTAGAATTACTAAGGGTATAGGAAACAAGTTGTAAAATAAAACAAGAAAAACCAGTGTTGTGACAATATAGGATGTAATCTGATTTTTGAGCCGAATATTTGAACCATAATGTTTCTGAAAAGGTTAAATTTCTTCCTAGAGAAATTCCGGCTTCTTGAAGAGTATGGTATGGCAGCAATTTGCTTAATTAACATAAAAAATTATAATACAAGGAGAATTCTATCGTTCCATTGAAGGAACCATTTTCTTGACTTTAAAAACTTGTATAGTATAAGTTTTTAAAACACATAGTGTTGTACTGTATAAGTTCTTAAAGCAGCAGGGAATAGTTTTCTAAAATGAATTGTAGAATTTCCCTATAATTTATATAATTTTGTTGTTTTTCGATATTCAGATTTCCCCCCTCCTTCTTTCTCTATACATAAATGTTACAAAGAGAGAAGGGAATGAGGAAAGGATAAAAAAAAAAAAAAAAAATTGCATGTGAAGAGATGTTGGAAAGATTTGTCAATAATAATGTGAATGATATTTTTGCCATGGAGGGGGAGGGGATTGTCTAGCGGCTAGTAAATATGAGGGCCCTCTTATATTGACAATCATAAATTCTTCTACATGAACGGGAATGGACTCATCTACATAGGTAGGCCGGCAATTTATATATTCGGGGATAAGGGACAGGTATAAAATGAAATATTTAGGTATATCTGATATTTGATATCACTTGTTGGTCATGTAGTGGTGGAAATTTTTTTATGAAAGTTCTAATATTAGTTAATATAAGTAAAATTTTATAAAATATAATTCTGACCATAAGATATACAGGTAGAACTATAAATCGGGTTTACCTAATTATTTTCCAAGTATAAATATAGGAGCCATTGAAGGGGATCAAATGGAAAGGTATTTATATCTTGGGTTATAACATTTTAACAATTTATGAAAACTGTTTATAACTTTTTAAATTTGAAAAATAACTTTTTAAATAAAAAGAAATTGACAAAAATTAAAAAATATTTTTTTCTTATATTTGGAAAAGCTAAAAACAGTTTAAGAAACAACTCTGCTCCTACTTTTTTTAAAGAACTTTTTTTTTATTTTAAAAAAAAATTACTTATAACTTTTCATAAATAGTTGAAAACAAGGCCTAAATAGTATAAAATGACTCTGTCTCGATAGTTAATTTTATTCATTATTTTTTGTGATAATTGCTTAATCTTGTTTTATAATCACCTTTTATCTAGTATATATATCATATCTTGAAGAGTTGTTACAATACTTATTTAGAAATAATATTATGAATAGTACTTGAAAATTTTCTTATCCAAATAGAGTGTATAATTCTAATTAGCAGTCATGTTTGGTTAACGACGCCCAAATAATATTTGGATTATTCAAGCTGTTCTAACTTCTATCCGAAGGGTTTCCCATGAAGCGGGGATCCGATCGGCGCAGGACAGATTAACCGAATCACTACTGCACTCATTGAATAAGTACTTGGGGAATTTAATTAATTAAGTACATTATTCATCGGTTAATAGTAATTAACAAAAAATAGTACTATTTGATTCACATTAAATAAGGTGTTGAATTCCTGTGGAGAATAGATACACTTTTATCCCAAAGATTTGGGTAAATTATTCTAAGGCGTGATAGTATAATTACTTTCATTTATGTTTAATTTGTCTCTCCCAAAATTTTTTGTTTGGATGCAAAGAGATATGGCAAATTTCCTTCAGGATACAATATAATAGTTTTGTACAAACTTATTCTAACCACTTGACAAAGATAGCAACAGAAAAACAATAGTATTCAAGTTCTTTGTGCAATAAGAATATGAACACTTGAGTTTGTGAGTATAAGTTTGTTTTAAATGAGCAAATAAAAATATGCAAAATTGTAATCAAAAGATAGTGTTAAAATAAGAGAATAATGTTTATTTGTAGAGAATGAAGGGTTCTAATTTGTTTGAACATTTCCTTTCAATTAAAGTAAGCATCCTTTGGTGAAACAATACTTTTGTATTAATACAACTGAAACAATGCAACTCATAAGAAAAGAAAAGCACCCTTTGGTGAAACAACGCAATTGAAACCTGTTAATGTAACTCACATGAAAATAAAGGCATTCTTTGGTGAAACAATAGTTATTTTGAAAATTCTCCAATATTCCTCTACCATTTTTAAAATAATCATTGAAAATACTCTCATATTCTTGTAATTCTTGTAATTCTGGAAATTTCATGTTGGTAGTAAAGGTATCTTACAATTTGAACCTTTACTTAATATACCGTGGTTTTACTCATCCTAAATAGAATGGTAGACAAGTTTTGAGCAATCTATTCATTCAGACAAGTGTTCACAATTGCGTATTAAACTTCAATGCTATCTTATGCCATGATTAATATTTGACACATTTAAGATCTTGTGTCTCGTATCATTTTATTGAGTAATTATGAGTCAAGTCTAAGAATTCTTTGAAGCGATCTCACTTTATACACATATAGGTATACTCTGTCAGAAATGCCCCATAATAAGCATTCTAGCAAATATATGTTATAGATCTATTAAGAGCAAATGCTCCATCTTCCAATTTCTTTTCGTGATGGTACCAAGTGTTCTCAAACTTGAGATGGTATTTATGTGAATATTTGCAATCATACTAATGGTGTACTCGATTTACTCATTGAATCCAAGATTTGATGTTAATCAAGCGTGAGTTGAGGTTCCACCATTGGTGATCAATGACTTTACCAGATTTAACCACATCCCTTTTGATGCTTTACGTATAATATCTCTTATCAGTCATTTTGTCAAAGGATCTGTAAGATTAAGTTCTGACCTAACAAAAATTATTGTGATCACACCTCCTGTCCTTCACATAGTTATGTCGTAAGTCTATGTGTCTTGACTTCCATTATACACCTAGATATATGCCTTTGAGATGGTCGATTGACTATTACAGTGTAGAGATATAGGCAGTATTGGTTTTAGTTATATTGAAAATTCATATAATAAATTCCTTAGCTACTCGGCTTCTTAATTACTTCTATTTGTATGCAAGTTATTTAGTTTTAAAACATGTTGATTTTTTTAGTTAACTTTGATCTATATGTTGGGTTTTGGACATTTACATATATATTAATTGTGTAATATGTGCTATTATAATTAATTGGCCCAATATAAAATGATCTATTATAGTTTAAGATAAATGGGCCTAAGTCATATAATTAGTATGGGCTTTTATGTGTAGATACGCTAAAATCTTATTTTCTGTTTTATGATGGGCAAAATGTAAGGGAATAAGGAAAGTATGTGTGTATATATATATATATATAGGTTATGGTCCCCAAATTCTATGTTGTTGTATTACTTTTTTTGACATCCCATCGTCATAAAAGTGAGAACTCTATTCTCTAAAATACATACATAGTAATTTAGAAGATCAATAGCCACAATATTCAAGAATCAAATCCATAGGCTGAAAATTCACATCTGGATATTCAAGAATCACATCAATTCTTATGGAGTCAAGTACGCTTTCGCATTTAGTATTTAATTTATATTCTTGATGATTAAACATGAGGGATCCGGGTTATGATAACGTTGGTTGTTATCTGATATTAAAGTTAATTTGGTATTCCAACAAGTGGTTAATTTGGTATTCCAACAAGTGGTATCAGAGCATTTTCATTTTGAATCATTGAGAAATTAGTTTTTTTTTTCATTAATTGATTTATTATGTGATTTCATATGGATTTAGTTCTTGAATTCAACAAATTTTTTTATGTGATTTAATTTGTTGTATTTAAGAACAATTGTGGTTTGGATTTAAGGTTTTGGGTCCAATAATTTTTATATTTATTAGAATTAAATTGTTGGATTCAAAATTTTGATTTTAATTTTTTTTTCCTTTTGAATTTGTTTGGTATAAGAATTAAAAAAAAAAAAAAAGGAATTAAGGAACGGTCATGAACTTAATTCATGACCAATAAGGATTGGTCATGAACTTAATTGGTCATGAACTAAGTTCATGACCGTACAAAATTGGTTTAATGGTCATTAACTTAGTTCATGACCAATAAAACTATTATGGTCATATTTTTTTTTAAATTTTTAATTTTTTTTAATCCTATTTGGTAAAATAATTAAATTCAAATTTTGGTTAATTAATTAAATAATGTCTAATATTCAAAAATATATTGATTAACACAACATACTATCAAAATAACCCCTCTTGTGTAGGTCAATTTATTTTAAAATATTAAAATGATTGTATATTTGTAATTATTGCGGATATTTATTGACCCAAAGGAAGGTTAATATTTGGCTGAATTATATATACACTTGTAGTAATAAATATGTGACAATTATTTGGTTTCCATGTGAATAATAAGTCAGTCCAAAGATAAACTTATTATTTGACAGGATTTATTGTCAATATTTGATTACTACACCAAGAGTACCACTTACAAGTTAATATTTATGTCCAAAGACTAAATATTAATATTGTGTTGGGAATCTTGTGATGGGCCCTACCATTATTTGAATTTAATTTATTATTTAAGATTTGGAACTTATGTGAATAAAAATTTTGTTCTATTTTCAGTAAATACATCTGCTTCTATGATATCTGCCAATATCAATTCCATCACTATGTTGAATGGAACCAATTTTAAGGAATGGAAAGAGAACGTAATGATCGTTCTTGGTTGCATGGATCTAGATCTTGCGCTAAGGATTGAACAACCCACTCCTCTTACAGATAATAGTTTCGTAGAAGAAAAAATGGACTATGAGAAGTGGGATCGTTCAAATCGCATGAGTCTTATGATTATGAAATGTGCAATTCCGGAAACATTCAGGGGCGATGTGTCCGAAAAGGCAACTGCCAAAGAGTTCCTTATGGAAATTGAAAAGCGTTTTGTAAAAAACGATAAGGCTGAAACAAGTACGATTCTATCGAATTTAATTTCAATGAGGTATAAAGGAAAATGAAATATAAGGGAGTACATTTTAGAGATGTCTCATCTTGTTTCAAAACTTAAGGCACTAAAGTTAGAGTTGTCTGAGGACTTGCTCGTACATTTGATTTTGGTCTCTCTTCCTGCACAATTCAGTCAATTTAAGGTCAGTTATAATTGTTAAAAGGATAAATGGTCTCTAAATGAGCTCATTTCTCATTGTGTGCAAGAAGAGGAAAGATTGAAGTAAGAAAAGATCGAAAGTACTCACTTGGTAAGTACCTTTAAGGACAAAAATAAGAAAAGAAAAAAGGATAAAGAAGCTGCGGGTGGTCCACTTCAAAAGAAACAACAAAAGAAACAAAATGAGGAATTTGGTTGTTACTTTTGTAAGAATTCTGGACACCTGAAAAAGGACTGTACCAAATATCACGCTTGGCGTGTAAAGAAAGGTATGCTTCTCGTTTTGGTTTGTTCTGAGATTAATTTAGCTTCAGTACCTCGACACACTTGGTGGATAGACTCTGGTGCTACTACTCAGATAAGTGTGTCCATATAGGGCTACCTGAATTGCCGAAAGCAGAATGATCTTGAAAGATTCATCTATGTAGGTGATGGCAAACCAGTTAAAGTTGAAGCAATAGGGACTTTTAAGTTATTATTAAAAACTGGTTATTATTTAGTTTAACTTAGACATTTGAAAGAAACATATATTGTACCGTCTTTAAGACGGAATTTGGTTTCCATTTCTGTTTTAGACAAATCCGGTTACTTTGTTCATTTAGAAATAGTCAGTTTAGTCTTTTTCTAAATCAAATATTATTGGTACTAGTTTTTTGTCTTCTCATGATAACCTTTATTTAATCGAAACTATTGCTTCATATTGTATATAAGTTCACGTGGTACTAAATGCAAATTAATCAATGAGAATTCTGCTTCACTTTGGCATAAGTGTTTAGGTCATATATCTAAACAAAGAATTGAAAGACTCGTGTCAGATGGAATTCTTGATCCCCTTAATTTGTCAGACTTTCAAATATGTGTTGAGTGTATTAAGGGGAAACAAACAAATATGCCTGTCTCTTAGGTGCCGGTAGATCTTTGGACGTCTTAGAAGTAATACATATGGATATTTGTGGGAATTCCCTACTGCTTCTTGGAATGGTCAACAATATTTTATTACATTCATAGACGATTTTTCTAACGTTATGGTTTCCTTTATCTAGTTCATGAGAAGTTTAAGTCATTGGACATGTTCAAGGCTTTTAAAGCTGCAGTTGAAAACCAACTTGGTAAAAGAATTAAGGCTGTTAGATCTGACCGTGGTGTGAATTCTATGGCAGATATGATGGATCAGGTGAACAACGTTCAGGACCTTTTGCTCAATTCCTAGAAAAGTGTGGAATTGTCCCACAGTACACCATGCCAGGATCTCCTAGCATGAATGGTGTTGCTGAGAGACGAAACAGAACTTTAAAGGATATGGTGAGAAATATGATTAATCATACAACTTTACCGGATTCACTCTGGGGAGAGGCATTAAAGGCTGCAACTTATAACCTTAATAAATTTCTAACTAAGGCAATGACCAAAACTCCCTATGAACTATGGATTGGAAAAAAGCCTAGTATAAGGCATTTACATATTTGGGGTTGTCCAATTGAGGCAAGGCCTTATAGGCCAAATGAAAAGAAATTGGACTCGAAAACGGTTGCCAACACCTATTTTGTTGGTTACTCTGAACGGTCTCTGGGGTACAAATTTTATGATCCCACATCCAGATTCTTCTTTGAGATGGGAAATGCCCAGTTCTTTGAGGATATTGAGTTTGGGGAGAGAGATAAAGTTAGAGACTTTGTCTTTGACCTACGATTGTTATTGACAATGATCAACCTTCTATTCCTGACATTGTTCAAGAAGCAATACCAGTTCTACAAGACAATGTTGAAAATCTTTCCCATCAAGAACAACACGAACAAACTCAACAACCTCAAGAACAAATGCCATCAAGAAGATCCACTAGAGAACGGAGAAGTGCAGTTCTGGATGATTATATCGTATTTCTCCAAGAACATGAGGATGGCATTGGATTGGTGGAAGATGATCCAATCAACTTTCATCAAGCCATGCTTAGTGCTAATTCTCACAAATGGATTGATGCTATGAATGAGGAAATTAAATCCATGAAAGACAACGACGTTTGGGAACTCGTCACACTAGTACCCGAAGGTACGAAACCTATTGGTTGTAAATGGATAATTAAAATCAAAAGGGATTCGAAGGGTAATGTGGAGAGATATAAGGCTCGTCTTGTCGCAAAGGGTTTCACTCAAAAGGAAGACATTGATTATAAAGAGACTTTCTCTCTAGTATCATCGAAAATTTCTTTCAGGGTAATAATGGCTTTAGTGGCACATTTTGACCTTGAGTTACTTCTGAAGGATGTAAAGATTGCGTTTCTCAATGGTAACATTGATGAGACCATTTATATGATGCAACCAAAAAATTTTGTGTCCAAAGATGCAAAGAATATAGTCTGTAAATTAAAGAAATCCATATATGGGCTCAAGAAAGCTTCTCGTCAATGGTATCACAAATTTATATCAAATTATCATCTCATTTGGTTTTGAGATGAATTTGTTGATGATTGTACATACCACAAGTTTAGTGAGAGTAAGTACATTTTTTTGGTTTTATATGTCAATGATATACTGCTTACTAGTAATGTTGATATAGGTTTATTGCACGAAACCAAGAGATTTTTATCACAGAAATTTGAGATGAAAGATCTTGGGGACGCCTCTTTTGTATTAGGGATTCAAATACATCGAAATCGCTCTCAGGGTATTCTTGGGTTATCCCAAAAGAACTATATCGAGAAGGTACTCAGGAGATTTAGCATGCAAGATAGCAAACCAGGAGATACCCCTGTTGCTAAGGGAGACAAATTCTGCCTTGCTCATTGCCCTAAGAATGATTTTGAAAATAAAGAAATGCAAAAGATTCCCTATGCTTCGGCAGTAGGAAGTCCAATGTATGCTCAAGTTTGTACGCGTCCAGATATTGCGTATATTGTTGGGATATTAGGCATATATTTAAGCAATCCAGGTATGATTCATTGGATAGCAGCCAAAAGAGTTATGCGGTATCTTCAGAGAACAAAACATTACATGCTCACATATAGGAGATCGGATAAATTAGAGATCATTGGGTATTCCGACTCTGATTTTGCTGGATTTTTTTAAGACGGTCATAAATCCACTTCGGGCTATATTTATTTGTTGGCTAGTGGAGTTATCTCTTGGAAAAGCGTTAAACAAAAACTCATAGCTCCTTCCACCATGGCAGCTGAATTTATAGCATGTTATGTGGCATCCAATCATGGAATATGGTTGCAAAATTTTATCACAGAGCTGCGAATTGTGGACTGTATTGAAAGACCACTTAAGTTATTTTGTGACAATAAATCGGCAGTCTTATATTCTAACAATAATAGAAGTTCAACGAAATTTAAACACATAGATATCAAGTTTCTAGTTGTTAAAGAAAGAGTTCAGAGTGGTCAGGTGTCTATAGAGTATATTGGCACGAACTCCATGATTGCGGATTCGCTTACTAAAGGATTTCCACCTAAGGTCTTTCATGAGCACACTGCTCATATGGGTGTTATGTCTTTTGAGAATATTCAAGATTAGTGGGAGTTTGTATTCTATTTATATAGTTAAATCTTTCAAGACACATCATATGTATTTATCAATATTTTCTGCAGAAATAAAGAATTCAGTTTTAGAAATAAAGTTTTCAGTTTAAGTTTCACTCTGACTTCAATTTCAGTTTGATCTCTATAAATAATAACGTTGGACCAGTTGAAAATAGGCATGTTTAAGATCACATAGCATGTAATTTTCATGCTACACATCTATACTTGATCTATGTCATTTGGTTGTGTTGATGTACGTGACCAAGAATGGGTTTAGTTACAATTAATGTAACGAAAATCGTCTTGATCCTATATTGACATGATTAATGGACGAGATTGTTCAGGGATAACTATGGTCATGATAGCTAAAAGTTTTGAGCTCATAAGGTTTTATACAATAATATATACGTAGTCCAAGTGGGAGAATGTTGGGTTTTGGACATTTACATATATATTAATTGTGTAACATGTGCTATCATAATTAATTGGCCCAATATAAAGTGATCTATTATAGTTTAAGATAAATGGGCCTAAGTCATCTAATTAGTATAAGAGGGTTTTTAATGTGTAGATACCCTAAAATCTTATTTCTTGTTTTATGATGGGCAAAACCTAAGGGAATAAGGAAAGTATATATATATATATATATATATATATATATATATATATATATATGTTATGCTCCCCAAATTCTATGTTGTTGTGTTCCTTACAATGACATCCGATCATCAGAAAAAACAGATGATCTATTCTCTAAAATACATACATAGTAATTTAGAAGATCAATAAGCACAATATTCAAGAATCAAATCCATAGGCTCAAGAATCACATCTGGATATTCAAGAATCATATCAATTCTTATGGATTCAGGTACGCTTTCGTATTTAGTATTTAATTTATATTCTTGATGATTAAACATGAAGGATCCGTGTTATGAAAACGTTGGTTGTCATAATATTAAAATTAATTTGGTATTCCAACACTTTTCACTTTATATGTAGTTATTTTTTTTGTAGTTATTTTTGTTTATGGTTATTTGAATGATATGGATACACAGATCAACTGCAGACTATTTTGATAATCGGTCAAAATGGACTAAAATTTTTAAGCACTTCCAATTGCTAATCCAATTCTTAGAAAATTCTATAGAATTATATTTGATGGTGAAGAAGTGATTTTGAAATCCAATTTTTTTTTTTTAAGGTGTATTCTTGGTATTTCTCATTAAGTCATAACAATGCCTAGATACTGAAAGAAAGTAACAAATATTAATTTACAGTCATTAATCCTTTTTATGGTCCAAAAGTACACATCACTTTTCTATATTATTAGTATGTATGTGGAGTTGGTTTAGTTACAAAGCAAACACTCATTGAGATTTTTTTTTTTTTTTTTTTACGTTAGCATGGTCATGATACAATATGTTAGGCCATCAGAGATGAAGGTGTTTACCTCTAAAAATTTTAATCACTTTCAAATTCTAATTCAATTCAGTAAAAAAAATTAATTCATTAAATTTAATCGAATTCAATTAAATTTATGTCAATTCAATTAAATTCAATTAATCGAATTCTGAACTTAATTTTACCCATTGATATTAGGTTGAGATTGTGTGACTTGTCAAATAAGAATAAGTAAAATAGTAAAAGTGTAGTTCAATACTGTGTAATATACGTGTGTATATATATATATATATATATTATGTAGCTAGAAGTGAAATTATATTATATTATATTACTTCAAGTACAAATTCGAAAATGAACAATACAATCATTTTTAAAATTATAACATTGTATAGGTTACAAGTATTAATGAGTACTTGTGTGTAAAAATATATTATGATTTCTGCAATTAATAGTTGGGTTAATTAAGTTAAACCCCCTTAAGGTATAACAAATTTTGCATAATAGTTCTTAATGTTATTAATGGAGACTTTTTGTATATATTATATTTGTACACTCGTAATTATGGGAATGCTAACTTATTCTTTCTAGCATAATTATAGGAATATTTTTCCTAATTGGTTTGATTTTATTCTGTTTGTAATTGATTGTAGCAGTCTAAAGTTTAGGTGTTAGATATATTGTACTTGTACACCCATATATACGTGTTCATTAATGAGAAAAACAACCAATTTCAGAGATTCCATTTTTCATGGTATTAGAGCAGGTTATGTATCTCTAAGATTTTTTTTTCTTTTCAATTCTTTGTTAAAATGGTAGAGAATTTAATTGAATTCGATTTGGTAAGAAGTGTTGTTTTTATCACTTCTCCATACTATTTGCACCCATCTGATTATCCTGGCTTGATTTTTATGACTACTCCTCTCAATGAAAGAGAAGATGATTACTTCACTTGAAGGTGTAGCTTTTTGAATGCGTTCTATTCCTAAACAAGCCATGCTTTGTGGATGGGAGCTACAGAGACTAGGTATACAATCTGATTCCCCATATTTACAATCATTGATACAGTGCAATGCAGTTATTATTTCATTGTCGATATGAACGGTGCCTCCTTGAAGTTCTTTTGCAAGAGCATTGGCGAGCCATAACACACTATAATTCTTGCAACTCCAATTGTTTCTGGTAAAAGATCTTCATAGAAAATCAAAGATAGGTTTCTTGTTCATTATCTGGTTATGATTATGTTTTACCCCATTCTCTCGGTTTTCTAGACAAAATATCACGCTCAACCTTTGGCCAACTCAACGGCATGTCGGTACATCTCCTCTCTCAATTTATTTCTTATTCCAAATTTTCTCATGCTCACATTGCCTTCTTAGCGGCCATCTCGTCTATCGATGAGCGAAGGTCATTTTATGAGGCAGTTAAACATGCAAATTAGAGGGATGCCATGGCAAAGGAGATTTCTGCCTTGGAGTCCAACCATACTTGGACTTTGTAGCTATTACCTCTTGGCAAATGAGCTATCACTCTAAATGGTTCTACAAAGTCAAATATTAGCCAGATGGACACATTGAACGGTACAAGGCTTGACTTGTTGCTAAAGGTTACAATCATATTAAGGGTGTTGACTTTCATGAGACATTTGCTCCTGATGTGAAATTAGTTACTGTACATTATTTGTTAGCAATTGCTTCTATTAGACAACCGGGAATTACACCAATTACATGTGAATAATGACTTTTTATTTGGGGATGTAGAAGAAAAAGTCTATTGAAGATTCCACAGGGATTTTCCAAAAAAAGAGAGGAATAAGTTTGTCGTCTACAAAAACCTCTTTATGGACTTCGTTCAGTATCTCGAAATTGGTACCACAGGTTCACAAACTCTCTTCTTGACATTGGCTTTCAGCAGTTAGATGCGGATCACTCTTGGTTTATTTTTTATCGTGGAGGACCTTTTGTAGTAGTTCTTATCTATGTTGATGACATCATAGTCACCGGAATAGACTTCGTTCGTATTTCTAAGTTGAAACACTACTAAGATACCAAATTCCGTATCAAGGTTCTTCAGAAATTCAAGTATTTTCTAGGAATTATAGTAGTGCGTTACTCAGCGGGAATTGCTTTAAGTCAATGCAAATATGTCCTTGATATCTTAGTTGAGACTGGTTTTAGAGGTTGCAAACCTGCTTCTTTTCCCATGGACCAACAACTAACAAGCTTTCTCTTGAGTCCGGTATGGCTTGCAGTGATCCTATGCACTATCACTGATTGGTAGGTCGATTACTTTATCTCACAATCACTCGTCCAAACACCAGCCATGCAGTGTACATCCTTAGTCAGTTCATGCATGCACCATGATAACCACATCTTGATGCAGATATTGAGTGTTGCGATATCTTAAAGGCAATCCAGGACAAAGTATCTTCCTTCCATCCAAAGGTACGTTATATTTGTGCATGTACTGTGATGCAGATTAAACTGGTTGTCAAATGACACGCAAATCTACAACTTGTTACATTATCTTTCTTGGCGATTCACTTACCTCTTGGTGCTCTAAGAAACAAATTGTAGTTTCTCGCTCTTTTGTTGAGGCTGAATACCGAGCCATGGCCACTACGCTAGTGAAATCATTTGACTTCTAAGGCTCTTACATGATGTCCAAGTAACATGCATTTCTCCGATTCCTTTTTTTTGTGATAACCAGGTAGCAATTCACATCATTGCGGCAAATTCAGTCTTCCACGAGAGAACAAAACATAATGAAATAGATTGCCATTTTATCTACATAACACATTCAGTCAAAAACAATCATCATCCGCTCAATTCCTTCACACAACTAATTAGCTGACATATTTACTAAAGCACTTGGGCGTGATTGGTTTCATGGATTATTAGTTAAGTTGGGTATCTCCAAACTTCATGCTCCAACTTGAAGAAGAGTATTGGAAGATTTTTTGTACATACCATATTCGTACACTCGTAATTATGGGGATGCTAACTTATTCTCTCTAGCATAATTATTCTCTAGCATAATTATAGGAATATCTTTCCTAATTAGTTTGATTTTATTCTAATTATAATTGATTGTAATAGGCTAAAGTTTAGGTCTTAGATTGTGCTTGTACACCTATATATACATGTGTTTATGAATGAGAATAACAACCAATTTTGGAGATTTTATTTTTTAGTTTTTTTTTCTTCTTATTGTTCCCCTTCTGCTAATATACATGGCAAGCAATTTTACGATTAAAAAGTTGAAAAACTCATTAATACCACCGAACGAAATGGGTTAGCTATACTAAACACCCAATTAAAATTTATTGTATTTGTTATTTTAATCCCTAATCCCAGTTTTGTATCTGTTAACTCACTTTAATCATTAACCATGATAAGCCTATTGTCAAAGTAGCTACAAAGATAAAGATGCCCCCAAGCACGTGTGTGTGTGTGTTTTTTTTAAATGCTAATATTGTGAAAATAATTTTGAAGACAAAGATTAATTGCATTTGTCTTTCTTGAGGTTTAATCATAGTACTAAACAAACTTTTAGTTTGGATAAACTACAAACATCCCCTATCATTGACTATCTTTAACGAAAATAACCAAAGACTAAATAGCCCTTTTCCTTATTAGATGGAATGTATTTTTTTTTTCCTCTAGGTATTTGTTTCATTTTTTTCTAGTTTATTGCTTAAACTCAAAACTTTGCAACAATTTTGGTCTCTTACCTTCTTTAGTCTAATAAAAACCTATCTTCTCCATCATGATCACCATCTGCTACCCTTACCCATCACTCCACAATAATCTAAAAATCACAAGAGAGGGAGAGAATGCATGTTAGTATCGATTGGAGAAAGGAAGGGGCAAATATGTACATACTGAAAGAGAGAGGAGTCTGGTTGATGGGGGAGAGGTATAGTAGAGACGAAACACCAGAGAAGTGGAGGAACAAGAATGGAGCCTATACATAATAACAAATAAAAGGGTAAAAAGAAAAAACAATGAAGAGAGAGGGAGAGAAAAGATTTCTGGTGAGTGGAAGTGTAAGAAAAAGACATATAGGAAATGTTTTGAAAATCGGATTGGTATTGAACCGGTGACTTGTGTAATTCACAATTTACTCAGTTTGACCGGTTGAATCGCTCAATTCACTAATTTAGTTTTTTTTCTTTTTTTAGTGTAGTATAATTTAAAATGCAATAATATATATTTCAATGAAATCCAAAATAGAAGAGAAACATTAACTTTTTGAGAATTTTAGTCCTGATACCAAAAAATATTAATCAAATTTTTAATAAGAAAAATTAAACTTGTGCAAAAATAAAAAATCGCCAAAATCGGTTGAACCAATTTTTTTTATTCATAATTTTTCCAATTCTGTCTGATTTTTAGTACAAAATGAATATACATGTGGATCGGACTGATGACTCTTTCGATTTGCGATCTGATCGGTTGAACCGACTGGTCCAATCTGATTTTCAAAACACTGGCCATAGGTGATAATTTGAAAAATAGAAGTTTCAAACACCGTGGTTGCAAATCTAAGCAAGGAATAAGGAGAGTTGTGTTATTCTTCAAATATGATTTTCGAAAACACTTTAAAGTAAATCGGGATGAAATTGATAGAGAATGTATTCGGATAACCAATCAAAACTTGCCACATAATCATTTTAACTTCATCCCTATAATCAAAAGACCTCAACCTATTTATAACTCTCCTATAAAAATTTATAACTGTTTGAAAAGAATTGATATTCCCACATTTTTCTCTTTCCTAAAATAAGGAGATTCAAGAGAATCAATTTTCAATTAAATTGGTGACATATGGAACAAGTCTAACAGTATCCAAATAATAGCCTAACAAATAATTTTCTATTTCAAAAAATAATTTTGACTCTTTAAGGGTATTTTTGACCTTCAAAACTAAGGTTTTTGCTTAGATCAGCAAGATCTTTAATAGTTTATAACAAAAAGGGGTATTCGTTAAACGTTTGAATATTTACGGGGTTGACCATAGTTTAACCAAATTGTGGGGTTTATTTGGCAATATAGTCAAACCTCAAGGAAAGTAAATGTAATTAATCCTAAAATTAATGGCCCAACAAAGCTTAGTTTTTAACATGCAACATCAATAGGACCAAATGTAATACCAAAGAATTAAGCCTCAAGTATTAGTACTCAACTAACTAGGTCAAGTCCGAGAATATATGACCATGAACTACATATTTCAACTAGCCTAAACCATTAAGTGTCAGGCCGAATTCTATTAATTAAATCCTGACCAATATTTATTCATTAATTAGTCCACCAAATTCATAAAGAACCAGTGTTTACAGTCCTTTGCGAAAAACATTTTGCCCAAAAAATTAGAGCCCAGCCTATAAAGTCAACCCACTAGTCAAATAACAGCCCAATACAGCTAATCAGTCCACTAGCAATGCCCAAAATCCGAAGTAAAGTCCACAACTAAGAGTTAACTAAATAAAACCTTAATGGCGCCTACATATAAACTTCAGGCGGTGTCCATGGAAGTTTCCGTCCACCTTCTGTTGCCGGTCCCCAAAAATATTTCCAGTCACGTTCTCGGGGTAATAATTATTCCTTGGCTCCGTTTTTCTCTTGTGTAATATTTGCAACATTTGCTGAGGTTGGAGGGGCTGAGTTGCAAATTTGGGAAAGAAATGAAGTTTAAAAAGTTACTTTTAGTTATAGGAGTACAAATAAATAGTGGCGGGCTGAAACATGGTCATTTTGGGTAGGCATTTTAAATGTGATCCAGACAGAATTAGGGCAACATTTGGCAAATAAGTCAGCAATTAATTCAGCAATGACAGCATTTTAGGGATCTCAGTCACATTTGAAAAGTTGAAAGATATTTTCCAATATTTGATGGAGAGTGGCTTAGAAATATATTTTAGAGGAGAGAATATTTGAAGGAGAGAATCCAAGAGGGTGGCTTAGAAAAGTTGAAAGATATTTCCAGTTACATGGCATGGAGGAGGATTAGATGGTACCCATTGCTGAAATGTATTTGAGTGGAAAAGTAGATGTGTCATTCTAAGGAATTTCTAAGGAAAAGTGTGAGATGCAAGCTTGGACTTTAGCCAAAAATTATTCAATAGATTTGGAGATAGAGGAATAGAAGAAGCAATAAAAGAATTCAGTAAAATCATGCAAGTGGGAACCATTGAAGAATACCAAGAGAAATTTGAACTGTTGAAATCCATTCTGATGACTAATTTACTACCCATGAGTCAGTCGTATTATGTAAGTATCTTTATTTTAAGTGGCTTGAAGAAGAAAATCAAGAGCATGGTGCAGCTTGTTAAACCCTCAACCCAACAAGAAGCTATGCAGGCAATAAGGTTGCAAGAGAGAATGGTGAATGCCATCAAAAAATTTCACACAAATTCTGCAAATCTTTCCTATCCATCCAGTGTTAATATATACCAGAGATCCCAAATCACTACAAACCAATTCCTTACTCATTTTTAGAAACCAAATAGCCCTTTCACATGAAAGAATCCGGTACCACCAAAGAATATCACCACTCTTCCAAACAATTTTAGAAAAATTTTCCCAGATGAGTTTGTTGATAAAAAGGCCAAAGGGCTTTGTTTCAAATGTGATGAGCCTTATACCTTTAGGCATGTGTGCAAGAAAGCCTACCTCAACTTTATTTTGACAGAAGGAGGAGATGATTTTATTATTGAGGATGAGGAAAAAAGGTTTGAAGAATGTGAAGGAATGAGTGATCTTATGCAGATTTCTCTAGTTCCAAGCTCTGATAGGAAGAGCTCATCATCAAACTATTAGAATTTGAGGTGCAATTAAGGAAAGAAGTGCTGTCAATTCTGATTGACAATAGTAGTACCCACAACTTTGTAGATGAAAAGTTAATCAAAGAAGTAAAATAAGGGGTGATGCCAACTAGAGCCATGACTGTGTCAGTAGCTAACGAGGAAAGGATGGCCTCTAGGAGCATTTGCCAACCACTCATATGGAAAATGCAAAAGTATGAATTCTAACATCCTGTGATGACATTGAAGCTTAAAGGAAGTAATATGGTACTAGGAGTAGATTGGCTGGCCAAATTCAGTCCAATGCAAATGGATTTTCAAAAATTGAAAATTAGTTTTGAAAAGGATGGGCAAGTTGCGTTATTAGATGGAGAGAATATGGAACCACAGTTGAAATTAATCAAAGGCAGTAGGGAGAATAGATGGTTTAAAAAGAACCAATATGGAGTTACTATCCAATTTCAAGTTATTACTAATCAGGAGGAGGAGGTTACAGAAGTTCTGGAAGAATTGAAGGCAATTTTGAAGGAAAATGAAGGAGTATTTGCTAAACCATAGGGTTTACCCCTACCCAGAGCTCAAGATCACCACATTCCTCTCAAGGAAGAAGCTCAACCATTCAAGGTAAGACCATATAAATACCCCTATATATAGAAAACTAAAATTGAAAGGTTGGTGAAGGAAATGTTACAAAATGGAATCATACAAAAGAGTAACAACCCCTTTGCTTCTCCTGTGTTGTTAGTAAAGAAAAAAGATGGGAGTTGAAGGTTTTGTGTTAATTATAGACAATTGAATGATCTTACTGTTAAGGATAAGTTTCCTATGCCTTTAATTGAGGAGTTGATGGATAAGTTGTATGGGGCTAAATTCTTCACTAAGATTGATTTGAGGCCTGGATATCATTAGATAAGGGTAAAAGAGGAAGACATATATAAGACAGCGTTTAAAACACATGAAGGCCTCTATGAGTTCAAGGTGATGCATCCATTTGGCCTCACCAATGCCCCTACCACTTTCCAAAGCCTTATGAATGAAGTCTTTGAAGAACATTTGAGAAAATTTGTATTGGTCTTCTTTGATGATATATTGATATATAGTCCATACTTGTCTTCACACCAAGAGCATTTGAGAAAGGTTTTTTAGTTGCTAGAAGCCAACCAGCTTTATGCCAAAAGGAGTAAGTGCTCATTTGCTCAAAAAGAAGTGGAGTACCTTGGACATGTTGTATCAAGTGAAGGAGTAGTTGTTGACCCTAGAAAAGTAGAGTGTATGGTGAACTGGCCTAAACTTGAGACATTGAAATAGTTAAGAGGTTTTTTGGGGCTTACAGGTTACTATAGGAAATTCGTTAAAGGATATGGTGCTATAGCCAAACCTTTAACTGATATGTTGAAGAAGGATCAGTTCCATTGGAGTGAGGAATTTTAGAAAGCTTTTGAGAGGCTCAAGTTGTTCATTAGTGTGACATCTGTGCCGGCTTTACCTAACTATATAGAAACTTTTGTGGTGGAGACCGATGCATGCCATAAGGGGATTAGAGTTGTACTGATGCAAGAAGGGAGGCCCTTAGCTTATCTCAGCAAATCCTTAAGCACCAGGAACATGGGACTCTTAACATATGAAAAGGAATTACTGGCATTGGTTACTGCTATAACCAAATAGAGGCAGTATTTGGAGGTCCAACATTTCATAATTAAGACAAATCTTCGAAGCTTAAAGTATTTGTTGGAGCAAAGAATTGTACTCCTATGCAACAAAAATGGCTTACTAAACTACTTGGCTTAAGTTATGAAATCCAGTGTAGTGTTGGGATTGAGAATACATTAGCTAATTCCTTGTCCAGAAGAGGGGATAGGAAGGTTAAAATACAGATCTATAACACCAGTGTTACCTGCCTGGATCACTGAAGTAATGCAAAGTTATGAATAAGATAGAATAGCACAAGAGCATATCAGTGAATTGCTGCTAAAACCTAGTGATGTGACTGAATAGCAGCAGTACTTGAATAAACTCCTTAAATATAAAGGAAGGATCTATATTGGGGAACAAGGGGAAGTCATGGAGAAATTGATCAAAGCTTTTCATGCTTCTCAGCTAGGGGGACACTCAGGAATTCAGGCCGGTTACCTAAGGGCTAAATCCTTATTCTTTTGGCCAAGCCTGAAGAAACAGTTCACTGAAGAAATTCTGAGTTGTGATGTACGTAAGACTGTCTCTTATGAACATGTATCCTATCCAGGTTTGCTTCAGCCATTACCAGTTCCACAATACTCATGATTGAGTCTCTGACCATGGATTTTATAAAGGACTACCCAAATCTGAGGGCAAAGAAGTAATTTTGGTGGTGATAGATAGATTTACTAAATATGCCCATTTCTTTTGGAATGTCTCATCCCTATATAGCAACTTCTGGGGCCAAGATTTTTATGGACAATGTGTTTAAATTGCATGGGATAGCTCAAACCATTGTGTCTGATAGGGATAGGATTTTTGTCAGTAACTTTTGGCAAGGAATTCTTCATAATGATGGGAACTGAACTTCGATTAAGCACGGCATATCATTTTCAAATTGATGGCCAAAGTGAGAGGCTCAATCAAGTGTTGGAAATGTACTTGAGAAGTATGGTTTTTCAGAAACCCAAGGATTGGTGCAAGTGGCTAAATCTTGTTAAGTGGTGGTACAATACATCTTATTATTCTTCAATTTAGATGACACCATTTGAAGCTCTATATAGTATCAAACCTCCTCAGCTAACCCTTGTTCCTTACCTACAGACCAAAGTGGCAGCTGTGGAAAAGTTACTGAAGTAAAGAAGGGAAATGGATAAGCTAATCAAAGATAATTTGGCCAAGGCCAACTCCAGAATAAAACTGTATGCTGATAGGAAAAGAAGTGAAAAGGTATTCCAGGTGGGAGACTGGGTATACTTAAAGCTTAGGCCCTATAAACAACTCACTGTGGAGAGCAGAAGTAATGAAAAACTTTCTGCTAAGTATTTTGGACCTTATGAAGTTTTGGAAAAGATTGGGGCAGTAGCTTACTAGTTGGCTTTGCCCTCCACAGCCAAAATTCATCCAATTTTTCATGTCTCTATTTTGAAAAAGAAAGTGAGCAAAAAACACATTCTTGTGATGGATCTTCCTTAGTTATCAGATAAAGGTGATGTTGGAAAGAATCCAGTGGCTATATTGGCTAGAAGAATCTGTAAGCGGGGCAAGATTGCTGGAATGCAATGGCTGGTTCAATGGGAAATGAACAATAAAGAAAATGCTGCTTGGCAGTGGGCTGATCAGGTGGAAAAGCACTACCCAAAGTTCTTCCTTGAGGACAAGGAAGCTGCTGAGAGGGGGCAATATAATATTTGCAATATTTTCTAAGTTTGGAGGGGTTGAGTTGCAAATTTAGGAAAGAAATGAAATTTAAAAAGTTAGTTTTAGTTATATGAGTACGAATAAATGGTGGGGAGAGGAGGGGTTGAAACGTGATAGTTTTGGGAGACATTAAATGTGATCTAGACCGAATTAGGGAAACATTATTTGGCAAATGAGTCAGCAATTAATTCAGCAATGACAGCGTTTTGGAGATCTCAGTCACGTTTTCTACAACTGTTTCTAGAAGGGGCGAGTGAAGATTTGCGACTGGAAGACTTGAAGCTAAAGCCAGCAAATTTGTTTATTTCCTTTTCCATTTTCCAGTTGGAGTGTTGTGAAGAATATTGAAAAATCTCTCATGGAATTTGCTCATTTGAGCTTTCCCAAAATCTTTTTTCCTTCGATCTTTACAGCATCTGTCTTTAATCCATCTCTTTCTCTATTTTGTAATTTGTCCAGTTCAATGAATATAATACAAGAGGATTTGGTTGATTAAATATCATATTATTGTTCTGTTTATCTTTAAGTTGCTACTCAAAGGTTGAATTCATTTCATCTTGTAATCCA
This sequence comes from Cinchona pubescens, assembly GCA_025175665.1. Lineage (NCBI taxonomy): Eukaryota > Viridiplantae > Streptophyta > Magnoliopsida > Gentianales > Rubiaceae > Cinchona > Cinchona pubescens. The sequence continues at coordinate 2,164,525 of JANKKI010000110.1, forward strand.
TAAACGAAGTCCAAATCAACAAAAAAAAAATGCAAGAAAAAATTGTACAAAACGAAAATCCAATCGAAATGATGTTGGAGAATTTCAAATTAATTAGAAAATTTTGGTTTACGTAATAACTTTTAGAAGATTGTTTTGAATAGTAGTAACTCTTCACCAGTTTCTATATAGTCATAACTCTTCATCTGTTGGTTATTTTTTTGAAGAGTTGTATTCTATTCTTCAAGGATTATAACTCTCCATGTGGTAGTTAAATTCCTAATAGGTGTGTCTCTTTATCAGACATGAGTCTTCTATATATATCCAATTAGACAAATAATCTAACGTACTTTTGATTCCTTGTCTAATTTTTCTCCTAAAAAATCTCCTCCTCCACTTAAACTTTCTGACAAATCATCCAGACAACTCTGAAAGCTCTAGGTCTAATACTGTTCGTGCAAAATATAAATCAGACAAGGACTTTATTGTATCCTACAAGTTAATGTGCATAACTCTTTAGCACACTAATAGTAGGGGAGAATTAAACCTTAAGGAAAACGACATTTGTAACGTGCCTTAAAGCCATTTTCTCAAATTTTTGTTCCAACATTCTTAAGGTCTAATTTTTGTGCAACAGGATGGGGTTCACGACTTTGAGGGAAATGGCTACTGATTTTGTCAAATTGGAACGTTTTGATGGAGGTAATTTTCAAAGATGGTAGAAAAAGATGCACTTTCTTCTTGCAACTCTCAATGTGGTCTATGTTCTCAATACTCCCAAGCCTATGAAATATGACAAAGAGATACTTGCCAATACCCGTGCTAGGCAAAAATGGGAGAATGATGACTACATTTGCAGGGGACATATTTTGAACGGTATGTCTGAAGGACTTTTTGACACATACCAAAATGTTCCATCTTCAAAAGAATCGTGGGACAAATTGGAGGCAAGATACATGAAAGAAGATGCTACAAGTAAGAAATTTCTTGTTAGTCATTTTTTTAATTTTAAAATGATTGATGGAAATCGGTGATGGAACAATTAAGTGAAATTGATCGTATCTAAATAATTTTAAGCAACATAATTTGAATATGGATGAATCTATTTATTGTGTCCTCTGTGATTGATAAACTTCCACCGATTTAAATTTCTTGGAAAGATGTCAAGAGAAATTTAAATCATAAAAAGGAAGAACTTTCTCTTGAAGATTTGGCAAATCATCTCTGCCTGGAGGAGGAAGTGAGAAAGCAAGATGAAAAGCAAAATGCTCCAGAAAAAGAGCAATCTGGTCATGAATCTAAGATTCATGTGGTGGAAGAAAGTCAGAAAAATAAGTCTTCCAATAAATGTTCTCAACTTGCTAATTTCAACAAATTCAAGAAAAAGAAAATGGGTGCATGCTGCTATTGTGAAAAGTTCGGTCATTTCAAGAAAGATTGTCATCTATTGAAAAAGAAAGACAATCAAGGGGAATCATCAACAAAAGAAAATTTTGTTGCTATGATTTCTGAAATTAATATGATGGAAGATGATTGGGCTTGGTGGATTGATTCCGGAGCCACCTGACATATTTACAAAAATAAGAGTTTCTTCAAAACATTTGAACTGATTGAAGATGGTAATGTATTCTTCATGGGAAACTCTTCAACTGCTATTCGTGAAAGGCACAGGAAGCATAGAACTCCAATTTACTTATGGAAAAATCTTAACTTTGAACAATGTTTTATATGTTCCAGAAGTTAGAAAACATCTTGTATCTGGTAGTTTGTTGAACAATTTTGGTTTTAAAGTTGTATTTGAGGCAGATAAATTTGTACTTACTAAGGGAGGCATATTTGTAGGGAAGAGTTATTTGTATGAGAGCATGTTTAAACTCAACATTATTATTATTAATAATAAAAATATTTCTACTTATATTGTTGAGTCCTCTTATTTATGGCATAATCGTCTTGGGCATGTAAATTTTAAGCGTATACATGACATGATTAAATTGGAATTAATTCCACAAATAGATAAAAATGAAGAACAATGTAAGTCTTGCATGCTTACAAAAATAACAAGAAATTCATTTCCAAAAATTCAAAGAAATTCAAAATTACTTGAACTTGTACATAGTGAACTCTGTGACATGTATAACACACCTACTATAGGAGGTAAAAATATATTTTGTCACATTCATAGATGATTGTTCAAGATTTTGTTATGTTTACTTGTTGCATTCTAAAGATGAAGTTCTAGAAAAATTCAAAATTTATAAAAATGAAGTTGAATTGCAATGTGAAAAATCCATTAAATGCTTGAACTCTGATAGAGGAGGTGAATACTATTTTCCTACATTTTTTGAATCCAACGGAATAATTCATGAGACCACAGCACCTTATTCACCACAACAAAATGGTATTGCGGAAAGGAAAAGTAGGATTTTAATGGAAATGGTGAATGCTATGATGTCTTATTCTGGACTTGGACAAGGTTTTTGGGGTGAAGCTTTATTTACAGCTTGCCATATTTTAAATAGAGTTCCTAATAAAAGGAATAAAATTACTCCTTAGAAATATGGAAGAAAAGAAAGCCAAATTTAAATTATTTTAAAGTTTGGGGTTGTTGAGCTATTGTGAGAGTTCCTAAACCAAAAAGGAAAAAATTGGGCGAAAAAGGAATTGAATGACAATTCCTATATTCTTGGGATGCGCAAAATAGCAAGGCTTACCGTTTTATGGTAATAGAGCCTAATGATTCAATAGCAATTAATACTGTTATTGAGTCAAGAGATGCAATATTTCATGAAGATAGATTTAACTCAATTTCTAGGCCTAAGAATCAATTAACTGATTTTGATTCAAGGAGTGAACTCTCAGAAGATAGAAAAGATGAAAATCTTGAATTAAGAAGGAGTAAAAGAATTAAAAGAACAAAAACCTATGGTCCAGATTTCTTTATGTATTTAGTTGAAGGTACTAGAGAAATAGTAGACAAACAAATAGTTTATTGTTTTAATACGGAAACAGATCTTATTACTTATAATGAGGCAATAAAATCTCAAGATGCTGCTTTTTGGAAAGAAGCAATACAAGATGAAATGGATTCAATCATGACAAATAAAACATGGAAATTAGTTGACCTTCCACCTGGTTCTAAACCAATAGGTTGCACATGGATTTTCAAAAAGAAAATGAAAGTAGACGGAACGATTGACAAATTTAAAGTTAGACTTGTTGCTAAAGGAAATACACAAAAACCTGGACTAGATTACTTTGATACATATACACCAGTTGCTAGAATTGCTACAATTCGAGTTTTAATGGCACTGGCTTCTATGTAGAATCTAGTAATTCATGTTAAAACGGTATTTTTAAATGCTGAATTAGATGAATAAGTGTATATGGAGCAACTTGAAGGCTTTGTAGTTCCTGGACAAGAACACAAAGTGTGTAATCTTGTCAAATCTTTGGGTTGAAACAAACCCCAAAACAGAGGCATCAAAATTTTGATCAAGTAGTTTTGTCAAATGGATACAAGATTAACGAATCTGATAAATGTGTTTATAGTAAGTTTCACAATGAAAAAGGCATTTTTATTTGTCTTTATGTGGATGATATGTTAATCTTCGGTTTTGACTTACAACAAGTGGAGGATGCTAAAAATTTTTTGTCTAATAATTTTGCTATGAAAGATATGGGAGTCAGCTGATGTTATACATGGTATAAAAATTATACGTGATCATAATAGTATAACATTATCTCAATCACATTACAATGAAAAGGTTTTGAAGAAATTCAATCACTTTGAATGTAATCCTATTTCTATTCCTTTTGATTCAAGCATTAAGTTAATGCCACATACTGATAAACCTGTTGCTCAATTAAAGGATGCTATAGTTATTGGTTGCTTAATGTATGCAATGACCAGTACAAGACCTGATATAGCTTATGCTGTTGGCAAGTCAAGAAGATATACAAGTAACCCAAGTAATTTGCATTGGCAAGCTATAAGAAGGGTATTGAAATATTTAAAGAAAACCATAGATTATGGTATCACTTACAGTAGTTATTCTTCAGTAGATGTGAAGGGTATTCATATGCTAGTTGGATTAATGATAAAGATCACTCTTCAACTAGTGGTTGGATATTTATGCTTGGTGGAGGTGCAATTTCTTGGGGATCCAAGAAACAAACTTGTATATCAGATCCGTTCCACCATGGTAGCAGAATTTATTGCACTAGCTTCTGTAAGCAAAGAAGTAGAATGGTTAAGGAATTTATTGTATGAAATTCCTTTGATATCTAAACCAATGTCTCCAATATCAATCCATTATGATAGTGAAGCTACACTCTCAAAAGTGTATGTCAAGTGTACAATGGAAAGTCTAGGCATATTGGCCTAAAACATAGCTATATCAGACAATTAATATCTGATGGAGTAATCATTTTAAATTTTGTGCGATCTAGTTAAAATTTGGCTGATCGATTGACTAAGGGCCTTACACGGGATCTTGTGTACAAGACATTTAAGGGGATGGGGTTAAAGCCTATATCACAAAATCACCAATAGTGGAACCTCAACTTAACGCTTGATATAACATCAAGTCTTAAATTCAATGAGTCAAAGTACACTATTAGAGTAGTTGCAAGAACTACAATATATTCAATATTCATCCCAAGGTCAAGTGCTTGGTTATCCATAGGTTTGCAGGACTTGACCTGATGAGCAACATGTTCTTAATGGACTAATGATCATTAAAGTGTTAGCTATGGAGACACTATTTGATGGTGTCCACCTATGTAAGTGTGAAGTGTGGCCGCTTCTAGGAGTTAAGGGCTTTACTCTTATAACACTTACTAAAATGATACAGACACATGGCCATAAGAGTGTCAGTTAAATTATATGAGCATTCATTGTTGTCAAAATCAGTGTGTGGAGTAGATACAACTTGTCAAAAAGGATCGCTGGTTCAAAAATTATTACATTTACCAAGCTATTCAGACTTGTTGAAATATGCTTCACTAAGTAGAGGTTCAAATCGAAAGATACCTGTATTATGCATTGGTTTCCAATCTTGTCAGTTTATTTTGAAATAGTGGAGGAATGTTGGAGAATTTCAAAATAATTAGGAGTTTGTTTTACGTAATAACTTTTAGAAGAGTTTTCTGAATAGTAGTAACTCTTCACCAATTTCTGTATAGTTGTAACTCTTCATCTGTTAGTTATTTTTCTGAAGAGTTGTATTCTATTCTTCAAGGATTGTAACTCTCCATGTGGTAGTTAAATTCCTAATAGGTGTGTCTCTTTATGATCAGACATGAGTCTTCTATATATATCCAATTAGACAAATAATCTGACATACTTTTGATTCCTTGTCTAATTTTTCTTTTAAAAAATCTCCTCGTCTACTTAAACTTTCTGACAAATCATCCAGACAACTCTGAAGGCTCTAGGTCTGATACTGTTTGTGCAAAACATAAATCATACAAGAGCTTTATTGTACCCTACAGGTTAATTCGCAGAACTCTTTTACACACTAATAGTAGGGACGAATTAAACCTTAAGGAAAACGACATTGTAACGTGTTTTAAAGCCATTTTCTCAAATTTTTGTTCCAACAAATGAAATAAAAAGAATGTAGACAAAAGAAGAGGGGAGTTACGGTAGCAAACTATGTAGAGGTCCTCTTTGATCCTCCTTAGTGTATGTATAGGTGTGTTGAGCTATGTCTGATAGTGTTCGTGTTTGTGTATGAGTATTTGTGTAGTGTGTGTTTGTTGTGTTTGTGTGTGTTTTAGTGTGTGATTGTGTGTTCCAGTGCGTGTCTAGTGTGTGTTTGTGAGGGTTGTTGCAAGAAAAGAATGGCGGTTGTGTGGTTTGAAGCTGGGTGAAAAAGAAGATGGGTAGGAGATGGTGTTGCCACTGTTGGGTGGTTGGTGATGTTGGAGTGAAACGGGAGGGAGACAAAAAAAAAATGGAGAAAGAGAGAGAAAATGGTAGAAAATGACAAATTCACCAAAATGGCAATATTCTGTCGTCATCAAAATGCCCATTTTTGTTCTTCTGGATAGTTTTGAAAAGTTGACCGAGAACATGTTGAAAAGACAAAAATCATACACACGGAAGTCACACGTCACTTACCCTTTTTATTCTTGCGTTTTGCAAATGAAAGTATTTTTTTTTCTTTTATCTTTTTATTTGTCCAAACATACTTTTGTATTTTATACTTTTGTTTTTTTTTTGAGAAACACTAAAGAACACCTATTTTCATTTTAAAATAAAATCATATTTTATTTAAGGGCTCAAATATAAAATCACATTTTATACTTGTCTCCAATTTTTTCTCAATAGTGCAATTTTGTAAGGTTATGACTTTTAAGGGAAAAAAAATTGCTAAAAAAAATTCAAAATAAAGCCAAAATTTCACCATAAATTTAATATACATTCATAAAGTTTGTATAAAAAATTTCATCCAAAATAATACCCACATACCACTTTAGGAAGCACGTATGACATTCAGAGTGTTTAATAGATCGGGTAGCGGGGTAGCTGGTCCATTAGGTCAGAACCTGACACGACCAGATTTTACAGAGTTAAAAAATTAACCTAGTAAAAAATTAATCTAGTACCTGGTCCATATAAATAAGGTAGATGGTCATATAAGTACCCGCTAAAAGTAGGTTGGGATAAGCGAGTACCCAACCCGTTCATTTTGACATTTTTTTCAACTTTAAAATTTTCTAAAAAGTAATAGAATTAGGCTACTACTTACAAAAATACCCCTCTAAATTGGAAGGAGAGGAGAAAGTATCCCTTAAAATTAGGACATAACGAGTAAAATTACAAAATTAAAATTGTGTATAGATTGGTCAAAGCCCTGTAGATTTGCAAATTCTCGACGTAGTAATATTAACATCCTACTTTTATACACATCAACTTGTTTATTTATCCTATTTTTGTATGCAATTATACACATCTAGGTCAAGTGATTTTTTGGGTTAGCAGATTAAGATAAACAACCCTATTTGAGATTAAACACCCTGTCTCTGAGACACATTAGATGTGTATTAAGATCACAGGTCTCCAAAAAGATATGGAGGTGATGTAAGTCAATTAATTTTGATTTGAATTGAAGTGCTACATAAGTGGTAAAATGATTCCCTTATAACCTATTGGTCATGAGTTTGAGTCAGTAAATGATAGTGGGAAGAGTGGTTTGGAAAAATATTAGATAAATTTACAATAAAATCCCATGTGGTATAATCCTCTAGTAACACTTAGAACCCGTAACCCCAATACGTTATGGAAATATACTTTAAATTCTTATATGATTTGTTTCAAAAGGTAAAGTGAGTGAAAATCATCCAAATTAATGGTGTTTAAAAAACATGTGCTCCAAATTGAGTGCTTAATTAAAAAAAACATAAGTTTCCCTCAAAAAATTCAAGGTAAATTACCATAAACTCCAATGTATATGACACTTGGACCCATAACCCCTTCTATTTTGGAAAGACATCCTAAATCTCTATGTAATTTAGACTGAATGGTAAAATAGATGGAAATGATCCAAATTAACTATATTTTCTTGTGAGTTGTTGACTGTAAGTTCATTTTTCCTTCAAAAAATTAATATTTTATGTCCAACCTACTCTTATTGTTACTTATAAAAACCTATTTTCAAATTTACTACACTTATCCATCATTTACAACCAAAAAACACAACTACAAAGTTACATGAGGTATTGTTCTGTAGTTATTTTTTTGTGTATTAATTTACAAATTTTTAATTATATAATAATAAACTAAAATCATTTTTTTCATTATATAAATTCAAAGGTAAAATATCTGAAATAGAAAAAAATGAATTATCTGAAACTTTGACGTTAGAATTCTATATCGGATAAAAATATGATTTCAACCAAAACCATGAGTACTTAGATAAAATTTAGTTCTTAAACTTTTGGATTCATATATTTAGTAATTTAGTTTGAAAAGTATTAAAGTATATATTAAAATCGAGTACTTTTCTTAAGAATAAATACAGAGATAAAAATGAACTTTTGATTGATACAATTTAGAACTGAAATAGAATGAAATAATAAATTAAAATAATGATTTGAGCTACCTAATTTAGTCAATTAATTCTCAACGGAGTTTACTTCATGAACAAAATATGAGCAATGGTGTAATTGAAATCTTGAAACATGTTGAACACTTTCCAAATGAGAGATTCAATATTTCAATCAACATGTAGTTACTCTTTAATAACATTAACAAAGTATTTCTGAATTGGTACTTCGAAATGTCTCAAACTTGACCCCTATCACAGTAGTGTAACCTTACCAAAACTATATAAATACCTTATGTGTATGCTATAATTTTTTAGATAGAAAAACTATGTAAATTCATAAATTTAAATATTATTAATGGAAATGCTTTCTTTATATCTTAACCAATGTGGTTGCATGTCATGAAATTTATCAAATTATTATACTTTTCATGTTTAATGCTAATGTATTATTACTTTTATTTTGATTTTTATTTGTATTAACTAATAAATTACTATTAATTTTACTATTCTAGACGCTTTTGATAGAATTTTACGATTTTACAATCTCAAATTGATCCGATTCTATAAACTATACTACTAATGCCCTTATTAAATTGTTTGGGTTAAAATAAAATTTACAGAACCCAAAAAGGAATCAATCCTACTCCTTAAAAAATATTTTCCGCCTTATTGAAATTTTTGAAAATCCATTTAATCTTCTTGTTCCTTCTGCCCGTTTCTCCTTTTGATCCAGCCAAACCTTCTGATTAGCCTCATCTTCTCATCTCCCTTGCCAATCGGCACACCAGAATCTCTCTTGCTCTCCGTTTATCGGAGTGCCGGTTTCCTTGTCAAATCGTTGCCAGGCCATGGCTTTTCCCTTCCCGCCCTCCACCAGCCATCGCCTAAGTTAGCAGATCTAGTCATGGATCTACATAGATCCGGCCAGATCTTGGTCCTCTGGTCATCAAGAGATAATCGGCCGAAATTTCGGCCTCCTTGAACTGCAATTGAAGATCCCCTTTTCGGCCTTTTTTTTTTTTTTTATATATATATAAATCAAATAAAATAATATATTTTCAAGTTTAAGAAATGATCCAATTCTTATTCATAAATATAATAATTGATTCATTAAATTCCCTAACACACATAAATAAATAATCCATCAAATTTAATCACTATTTGATATTGTTATAAAACCAAATTAAAATTATTAAGTTTGACTATAAAATTAACGAAAATAAAAAATATAATAAGATGTAGATAAGAGAAAAATGGACAAAGAAATAATAGAAAATTTCCCAGTATTCTATATTATCAACTTTCATTTGTAAGGTAATAAACACTTAATATGACACATGAATCACAGGGATCACGGGCGCATCGGCTCATCTGAGACTTCATAAGTTTTCACATAATTCAAATGATGAATTTCATATTATACCAATATGTTTGGGTATGAGATTGATATCCAGATTTATAAAATTCATTTTATTCCCTTAGATATCCATGCATAAAAGAATACGCGATGGAATTATTGTCTCGCTATAAAATCTTAACCTACAAAATTATACACATTAGGAAAAAAACTATAAGAGAGGGAAAAAGAATACAATATTTATTCAATATTTATAATACACTTTTGCACGCTACCTCATTATAAACCTCGTCAGGAAAGCCCATTGGGACAAAACCATGGCCAAGAAAAAAAAGAGCACAGAATGCACATTTACTTCCCCTCGTAAAAATATCACTTTATATCCTTGGTATAACACATATCCAATTTTACAAACTAATTTCTCAAATATTGTTGTTGGTAATGCCTTTATAAACAAATTCGCTAAATTATCACATATCTTCTGGATATTAATATCATCAATTTTCTCAAAATCAAGACTGAAGGAAAAATTACGTAGAAATATATTTTGTAACATATCTTTTGGATATGCTGGGGTTATGGGTGAATGATCTTAACCAAATATATTCACTACTTGCTTTCATGTGTTGTGATTGTTTTATTATAATTACAAGAAGTAGTAACTAAATTTTATTCTATTGAACCCAATGATTTAACAATTTCTTCATATATAAATAATTCAATCCAGATCGAGTTTTATGTTGAATCAGATAAATATTCAACATCTGCATAGCTAGCTAATTTTGATTTGGATTTATCTGACTAATATAGACTCATATCAATAATGCCTTAGAGAAATTAAAGTATATGCTTTATAGTCATTTCAATAGCTTTGTATCAAAGAAGAATTAGATCTTGTCAACGTAAATTTATAGCACATGTTAACATTCAGATATGGTATTTCAAGAGCAATAAATTCTTCACCATTCTTATGAGGACAAAAAATTATTATTCTGAATATCAAATAATCTTACAACCATTGGGGTATTCAATAGATGTATTTTATTCATATGGAATTGCTTTAATTAAAAAAAATTTGTTCCATAAGTGTTCGAATTATAGACCTTTGCCTAAATCTTTTACATCAATTCATTATCTTTAAAAGCTCTTCAGGAGTTCTAATATTTATATCATCAACATATATACAGTATAGTTATCACAAATTCTTGTCGAATTCCTTCTTTGAAACCGCATAGGCAAATTAGGCAATTTTTATAACTCTTATTCAAGAGATGCTCATTGAGGCGATTATACCATATTTGTCTAGATTACTTTAGTATAATCTATATAGGGATTTTCGTATCTTTTTGAGTAATGTTCCCGAGAATCTTTATATGCTTCAGGCATATTAAATCCTTCAAGGAGTTTCATACGCAAGATATCGATATCAAATAAGTCATACAAAATATACTCAATATCTGTTAGACATATTTCAATTTTTTAGGACCTGTCACATAAATTAGACATCTAAAGGTGATTGCATCCACGACAAAAGAATAATTCTCTTCATAATCGATGTCGGATATTTATATAAATTTGCTTAACAATGTAGTGTTTATGTGATACAATTTTATTTTTCTCATTTCGTTTTCGCACAAATATTAATTTGTATCCTATCGGCTTTACATCTTTAGGAGTTGGACTATAGGTCCAAAATTTTCATGTTTTTAAATGTGAATGTAATTCTACTTGTATTGCGTTTTTTTTAGATTTGGTCAATAATTTTTATACTGATATTCATCAACAAATTTATATTCAAAATCATCATTTTTCTATTCAAAACATTAGCTGATATTATAAATAATAATATGTTGTCGAGAACAATTTCTTTTCGATTCTATCTTTTTCAGTAGTGACATAACTTATTGAGATACTTTTATAAGTTTTCACTAGATTTAGGTATTTGATCCATTTTTGAGAATTTTTATGATTAGTTATGTCAAGAGCTTCTTCGGGAGCATCCGCTTCCATTATATGATCGTCTTTAACACATGCTCATTTTCTCTTAAGAGAATTTTTATTTTTTGGAACTGATTGGTCAACCATACTTTATGCGTGACTAATTATAATTTGTAATAGGTTATTTTACTAGGACACCAATTTGAATTGGAGTATTTCAGCTAGTATATTAGATTTCACTCATTTTTGGTTAGTAATGATTCTAACAGTTGATTCACAATATTTTGAAAAAAAATATATTTTGAACTTCCAGTTCACGAAAATCAAAATGTGATAATTCATTTCATTCAATTTTTCTCTCTAGTTGCTTATCTTTTTTTCCCTGATATTAGAAATATATTTTTATATCAATCACCAAATCATGTCATAATGAAATCCCCTTTTAATATTATAAAATATATTTTAATCATATAAGGAGACTTGTATCTAGAGAAATATTCTCAACTTTCTTTTATGACTCATCTTTGTGTGTTGTGGTAGAGCAATAAGACATATACCGTACAATCAAAAATTCTCAAATGAAAAAATTAGGCTTCTGACCAAAAGACAATTATAATGGGGAGAACTTAAAATATTTTGTTGGCCTGATGCGTATAAGTGTTGCTCTATGCAACATAGCATATCTGTATAGATAAACAAGTAATTTTGTTCTTATAAGTAATGGTCTAATTATTAATTGGAGACATTTTGTTAACAAATCTTCTAGACCATTTAGGGTGTAAATATGTGCTTCAAGATGTTTAAATATTACATTAATTGACATATAGGTGTCTAAAATATAAATTCACCAGTATTATCGAGACAATTTTCTTGATTTCATAATCTAAAAATTGTGCTTTTAAACAATGTAATTATTTGTCCTAGCAATCTTACAAATTCTAGATTACGAGTCGATAACAAGTACATATGTGACCATTTAATAGAGACATCTATCAAAATTATAAATTATCTAAATAGCACACATGGAGGCTGAGTGGGACTAAATATCTCACCCTTATGTTATTCCAGAAATGCAGAGAATTCAATCCCCATTTTAAATGGTGATAATCTAATAATTAATTTTTTTGAGAACAAGCAACGCAAGAGAATTAATTAAATTGAAGAATCTTCTAGTTCTCAAATGGATGTCCATGTGAATTTTTAATAATTTTTACGTATAATAATTGACCCGTGATAGTCTAACCAGTCATTACCAAAATAATAAAAGTATTTGAATCAGTAAACTTCCGGTTTACTGTAGCATGTGGTTCAATTGTACTAATATATGTATAATACAAAACAAAAGGAAAGACATGCAACTTTTCCTTAACATATTTGTTTCTTAATGTTACATAGATATCAATAATTTTCTCATTTATAGTATCAAAATGATATCCTTTTTAGCGGATATCTTTGAAGCTTAATAAATTTTTTCGATACTTAGTAGAGAACAGTTATTGCATTATTTATAACCAATTTTATTTCTTCAGGGAGACATATATTTGCTCCATTGAAACTTCCATTTAATTTTGCATTACCACTTATGGTGTTAACATTTGTTTCTCCTAACTTTAGATGGGAAAAATATTTCTTACTTTTGAATTTTATATGTATTGTTGCACTGTCAGAGGTATATATACTCATACCTCAAATATATTTAAATATATATCTATACATTTCTCATTAAACAAAATAAACATAATAACAAAGCAATAAAAGATAATAAATTAATGTAAAAGAACAAGACATATAGAATTTTAAAACTACAATAAAGGCATGCTAAATAAAATATCACGACATTTTCTTTCTTAGATCTTTTCATCATCAACCAAATGTTCAATACTTCCTTTAGAGAAGAAACCAATAGTACAATGACCATAGTCAAAATTATTATAGAGAAAACTTGTTTCTGGGGTATTTCTCTTTGTTTTTTTTTAATGATTTTTGAGAAAACTCGAAAAGGTTATTTGACGTATGATAGATACGTGATTTATAGTCTTTCATTCCATAATGATAATTTATTTTTCATATAATTTTTAATTTATAATTATTATCTTTCTCTTTTATTTTTTCACTATTCTACCATTTCTGGTGACAATATGTAGTACTTATGGAGAATAGTACTTACTGATAACCATCATGAATATGTTGGTTTTGACCATCACCACGTCCATAAGTACTATTTAAACTTTTGTCACATCCATTTCATGGATTGGAGTATAATCAATTGGACGAGATTCATTTAAATAATAACTCATTATTTTATTCAATTATAAGAAGACATGAGATTTAGAATATTTTCTAAAACTCTTTATCGATATTGCTTCTTCAAGAGTATATTTGAGACAAAAAAGTAGAGAATATTTTCTCTAATATGTAATTATCAATGATCTGTATAATTTTTCATAGATCTGCTGGATCTTTTAAATAGAAAAACTTTTATAAGAGACAGATATAATGACATTCCAAAAATCATAGAGCTTTTGTTTAGCTCTACTTGGATATAGTATTATAAAATTTGATTGTGTATTCGGGACACATGGAATTCGAATGAATTTTAACATTGAAAATCTAAAATAGATAGTTCTTGTGCATTATTCCAAGGGCCATAAATTCAAATTTGGTATAATTTGACATGATTCAAACTAATCAAAATAAATTCTAATAATACTATGTTGATATAGTTGAAAGTATAAAAACAAAAGATAGTAATAGAGAACAAACAAAATCCTTAAATCATACCTTGGTTGTGATAATTTAAAATTCTACATATCTTCATTTTGTTGAAAGTTTTACTATCCTTCATTGCGTTTATTTAAAATTCTACTTTAATTAGTAAGAGTCTCGTCTGATAATGTGTTATAAAATCAAGTCAAAATTATTAATGATGACTATAAAACTAACTAAAGTAGGAAATATAATAAGTGTATACAAGGAAAAAGTGGACAAAGAAATAACAAGAAATTCTCTATAATGCTATATATTATTAATTTTCATTAGCCTTACAAATGAAGTATTAAAGTCCCTTATTTATAGAGTTATAAGATAGGGGATTAATAAGCCTTTATTTAATTCAAAGGGATGCATGTCATATTAATTGATGTGTTTGTGGTATGAATGAACATCCATCTTTATAAAATTCATAATAATATTCTAATCAATTCAAACTCAAAATATAACAGATTATCTAATTAAAAATCTTTTTTGAACAATTATAAATTTTGACTAAATAATTAAAATGGAAATAACTAATTAGACTTAAGAATAAATAATAATTAACTTCAAATATGCAAAATTCTTATTCTTTCAAATTGTGGGATGTTGGAAAAATATTTAGTTATCCTACAATAAGTATTTATAGTGTAAAAATCAAATTGCCATAGAAATAAGTATTTATCTGAGGGTATTCCTGCTTCATGTATATTATTTGATTTGTTGAAAGCTACATTCAGGGCTTTTGTGCACTACTTTGTTTCCTTAATTAACTTAGAAATGAATCAATTTGAGCAGGAAATTGAGCTGCAAAATGCCAATATGTACCTGAGAGCAAAGGTCCCAAATCTTTCCATGTACAAAATGTCATGTACAGGTATCCAATTACTAGCATCTGTACATGTTTGATCAATTATTGCCATATATATAATGAATGGTGCAGATAGCTGAAAATGAAAGAGCACAACAGCACATTTACCTGATGAATCTAATGCCAGAATCTGAATACCAGCCTATCGCTTCACGGCCTAATTATGATGTTAGGAACTTCCCCCTGTCAAACCCCTGGAACCTGATCAACATTACTCTCGCCGTGACCAAACCGCTCTTCAACTCATGCAAGATTCCTCCGACAAAACATGAATTCATGTAGACGCGCCATTGAACATAGTTTTTTTTTTTTTTTTTTTTCAGAACTTAGGTTCTTCATATGTATAAAAAGTGAGTTGTTGTCTACATTTTGTCTTTTTTCTTTGTGGCTGCAGCAGCAAGTTAACATAAAGGAGTGCTTTCCACAGGTTGGGCTTCTATTTCACTTGCATTATGGCAAGAGCCCTCAAGTGTTAAATTCTGATCTTGTCAATTTATGAGGACAAGTTATAGTTTACCAACTATTACTTTCGGGCTTAATTATAGTTTGCCTCCTATAAATAGGGGACATTTGCAAATTGTACTTTATATTTATTTTATCTACAAATTACTCTCAAGATTAAATAAAGTTCAAATTTTCATCTAAACAGAGTAGATAATATCATAATTGCACTCAATCATTTAATAACCAATATAAAATTAGGGTTGCTTGCGATTTGATATCTAATTTTATTTTATAAGTAATTTTTTAATCAAAATTAATGATATTTTCTCATCCAACATTATTGAAACATTTTTTCCTTGAATATTAATTGTATTAATTAGTTTACTATTTTATATTTTCTTATTCGCAAGCTAAATTTTTAGCTTGCCATCATATAGATGTGTATAAGAGACAGATTCAGGAATGTTATAAGATATGTTATTTAATCACATTAATTTTATTAGACCTTAATTTCGATTTCTATATTATTAATAATTTATATTTATAAATCACATTATTTCAGTAAATGTACTACTTTGAGATATAATCAATAAATATTTTAAATAAATTTAAGTTGATCAACTAATTCACTCCCTCATACTACCTAACAAAAAAAAATTAGAATAATAAATTTGGTTTATTGTCATTTTCAAATTTAAGAGAAAAATTTTAGTATTAAAAAAATTCATAATATGTAACTAAAAATATTGAGGGTAACTATGACATTTTAGAATCCTCTTTAGTGAAAATTTTAACTTCATTAAATCTTAGGGGGCAATTTATAGATAAATAAATATAGGGAGTAATTTGCAACTGTTCCCTATTTATTGGGGACAAACTGTAATTAAGCCTTACTTTGAATATGTAATTGTATACCAGAATGATTGTTTTAATTGACGACAACGTATCTTTATTATCCACCCTCTCCTAACTACATTGCACACATATTTTACCAATTTTAGTGACGCATCACACACAACAGGTTCATCTGCCAATGTTCCTTGTGAAATCTCTGTCAAATGCTTGATAGTTTTCACTTGCATCAAGAAAAA
Source organism: Cinchona pubescens (assembly GCA_025175665.1). Taxonomy (NCBI): domain Eukaryota; kingdom Viridiplantae; phylum Streptophyta; class Magnoliopsida; order Gentianales; family Rubiaceae; genus Cinchona; species Cinchona pubescens. Next base: position 2,181,010 of record JANKKI010000110.1, read on the forward strand.
GAAAAATTAAAGGTAACATTACACACGCAACAGGTTCGTCTGCCCTTTTTTTTTTTGGTTTGGTAAGCATCTGGCCCTGTTAACAGAACTTCTGTCTCTCTTTGCCTGGAAAATTCTAAAATGATAGTTAACAAAGGTACACTCCATTCTGGTTCCAAGTATGAAGAGGCCACACAACATTGGTCTAACACAAGATCTAAAAAGAATACCAGAAACTTAACAATATAGTCAGAATTCGAAGTCCTTGGCCACTCTAGACACCAAGCTTCTTCCACTATTTTTGTAACAATTGATATGAAGAAATGTGCAAGATAACTTTAAAACTCATGGTTTACATCTTTGATCCTATGACCTCTTGAGGGTATCAATAACTAGGTTGCGTACTACATTTCCTCGCGTCTTCATCCATTTCTATCTTATGAACTACTTTACATAATTATAAATTATAATGGCTTTCTGGATATCTAGCCATTATAATCGCAATTCTTTTTGTTCTAGTGCACACATTCATCATAGCTATTGGTATTCGCTAATATGGAAGACTAATTAATTGCAGTTCTTTCTGATAGTGTATTCTATCAGATATTCAGCATTGCTGGAGTTCCAAGCTCCTATAACATTAACCTAGCATTCAAAAAAAAAAATGACCTTGGACAAGTTACATTAGCCTCCAAAGAAAAGACGCAATAAGATAGAGTAACTAGGTAAATAGTAAATACTAAATCAAAAGGGTTCTAGATCATAGGAATAGAATAGTTTCTTACTAATAGGAGAACAACACTCTTCAGACCAAATTTTACTCTTTATGCTGACAGGTTAAAATGATCTATGATGATCAGTACTAGATAGATGGTAGTTACATATTTTAGTATCAGATGCTGTTGATGAGGAAATTTTTAGGCTTTGTGGTTGAAGAACAAGAAGTAAAAGATTTCTGGTTGGAGAGCAGGTGAAAGATTTTTTTGGTTGGAGTGTGGGTGAAAGATATTGATGAGCGTACCTGATGTTGATGAGCCTGATTGATGGAAAATTTTTGTATAGATCAAGGTGTATGGTCCCAACTTATGGATGAATTGAAGTATTATAATTTTTAATTTTTTAAAATATAAATGAAGGATGTTTATAAATATAGATTACGTGGTGTATGGTACGACTATACACCTTAATTCATTGAGAGATATTTAGGTTGAGAGTTTGTTTACATTCCATATATATATATATATGGCTGCCTAAATATCTAATAAACACTATAGTTATCACAAACACTTTCCATGGCTACAATAATGCATCTTCTTAGTATCCGATGCATTATTCTACTCACAATAATACCAACACTAGCTAGACAACTCTCTAAACAAGTTAATCATAGCCGTATCATCACCCAACTTGATTCATTACAAATCTCATAACTCTCCCTATTACAACTCAAGTTTATCCATAGCTGAATTGGCTGCAAGGGATTGGGAGATCTCCTCCCAACGTGTCCATTATTTGAGCAGTGATATTTGGGAGAAAGAAGATGTTAGGGGCATCCAAACTATTATTTTTGCCAAATCTTACCTGCCTCTATTTTTGGTGAAATTCAGAATTGGTACACCACCAATACCTCAGGTGGTTGTACTGGACACGGGAAGTCCACTCCTCTGGCTTAAATGTGGTCCTTCGTTCAATGGTGGTGACTACACCCCAGAGGATCAGCTCTACAATATTTTCAATCCAGGGAACTCCTCAACATATAACAAACATGCGGGATGCTATGAATACTGTGGTGATGATCTACACTGTTTTAATGGGTGTTATTATCAGGTAAAATACAAAACCACAAAATATACCTATGGCGAGCTGGGATCGGAGAGGTTATTGTTTTCTACACCTATGAATGGTAGCTAAACAACCCTCCCTAATATAGTATTTGGTTGTTCTTCAGAGTCCGATATACCTCTTGTTAATGGAATCTTGGGTCTTGGTGCAGCTAAAATTTCAATTCTTTACCAACTTAAATTAACACAATTTTCATATTGTTTGAGCAACCTGAGTTCACCTTACTATGAAACAAATCACTAATTCTGGGTCAAAATTTCAACAAAGGTGGCCTCCCAACTCCATTAATTAGGGAGGAATCTAAGTATTTTGTGAACCTAGAAGGTATCAGTTTTGGGGGTCGAAGACTCGCAATCGACAAACAAGGACTAAGAAGAACCTCAGGGAGAGGAGGTGCTCTCATTGATTCAGGTTCGAGCATCACTCTACTTCAAACCTTCCTATAGGTTCAAAACTCGAGGAAGCTATTATTTTGTTCATTAGGCTGATTCTTATACAGGGCTAGATGTGTATAAGAGACAGAATATACGCCAGACCTGTTTTGTTGGTGATCTGAGAATTGATTTTGATGACTTCCCTAGCGTGATTTTACATTTTGATGGGGGAGCTAGTATGGAATTAGATTACGAAAATATTTTTGAACAAATAAGTGAAGACATGGTGTGTTTGGGTGTGATTGCAGCCGAAGATTTATACGATACTCCATATAGTATCATTGGTGCCAACTTCCAACAATATTTCTACATTGCTTTCGATTTGGCCGAAGAGGAAGTTTCTTTTGCGAAGACTAGCTGTGAATTTTTGTGGGATGGAGGGGACGGTGAAGGTGATAATTGATGTTTATTTAGTGTTAGTAGCTACTGTTGTTGCACTTTCTAAACTACTCCTAGAGCCGGGAAGTATGTTATTGTCTTGCTGGTTGAAGTCTTAAATTTCTTGAACAAAAGAAGCAGAACACTGCCTTGGTACTTTTTTGCAAATTGATCGAGTTATGAGTTATGACACTAGCATAGTAGATCATTAAGACCACTACAAACATCGTAAGGAAAAATAAGATTTACCTATTGACAGATAGGTTATAATTCTATAAACAAGGCACTGAAAGTCTGAATAAGAAATGCTCCAGTAAAACACGAGCTGACACTTGTACAGTTCTGACTGATCACTAGCAGCTCGTCATAGAAAAAAAAAAAGTAGAAATTCCTTTTCACTTCTTCTAACCTCAATTCTAGTACTGTTAAGTAGGGTGTTTATGGGTTGGGCTGGTGAATTGGCCGATTTTTAGGTTTGCATTTTCAGATTTTGAATTAAAAAATAAAATCCAACCTAACCCAACTAATATAACACCCAAGTAAACCCAACCCCTACCTTTAAGCAATCTGTTACAATTCTGCAACACCGTCTGCAAATCCGTAGCATTGTTTGTTCTTTTGGCAACTTTTAGGCAACTTCTACAAATTATAAGAGATGAAAAAAGATGAGGAAAGAAAAATTGGATCACACTGTAGAACCATTACATTGCAGAAAAGTTCTCTCTCTATTTTTTAAAGGTGAACTAATCGTTACACTTTCATTTTAAGCTGGTTGACTGTAGAAAATGCATTGAAGCAAGGTATTTGTGTGGATCAGTTTATAGTTATTGTTTAGTTGTGCTTCTTGATGAGAAATTGTTCATGTAAAGTCTAGATGATGTAACAGAATTATACCAGTCCAAGATGAATAACAGAATGTGAAAAGATAGCCAAAATAAATGAACTCTTACTTTCTCCATAAACAGAACAATTATACACTTCTGCACTATTACATACTAGTAGAAAGGAAGCATAGCCTCAATATAAAGGGTAAGACACTAAATGCTGAGTGACAGCTAAATAGCATTTAGGGAAACAAAGATGATTCTAGACTCCATTAAAAACTAGAAAAACCAACTAAACTACTAAACTTCCTTAGCTCCAAAAAAAGTGACTTTAAGTTTAATGTTCAACAATTCCCCTTAATGTGATCTTTTGGAAAACAGTCCAAACTTGGTGCGGAGCAACTCAAAAGAAGTTCTAGGAAGTGCTTATATCTGCAACATTCTCGTTAGTGAGGATTGTACATCTTGAACTTTGACAGTAGCATCAAAGACTCTCTCTTGAATGAAATGATGCTTTAGTTTAATATGTTTTGTTCTTGCATCGCAAATAGGATTTGAAGTAATCTTGATAGCACTTTGATTATTATAAAAATTCTCTTTTGGATTGGAAATTGTAAAATATACGTCTTGAAAGTCTTCGAAGCCATACGCATTCTTGAGTAGCAAGAGCAGCAGCTTTGTATTCGGCCTCCGTAGAACCACAAAAAAATATATAACCAATAATAGATCTTCTATTATCCAAATCTCCTCCCAAATCAGCATCTGAGTAACTATACAATGAAAAATCCACATTTCTCTTGTATAGCATCTAGTGTCAACAGTAGCATTTACATATTTCAATACTTTCTTTGATGTGTATAAGAGACAGCTTATGAGGTGCTGTCAATAAATAGACTCAAAAAGCTGACAGAAAATACAATATTTGGATCCTAGTTATTGTCAAGTAGAGGAGACTTCCATTCAAGGTATTGATAAGGGCGAGGATCCTTAAGAGGAGAGCCTTCCTTGCCACTTATCTTCATATTAGCATCAAGTGGAGTAGAATAGTTTTTGCTGGTTCTTAATCCAAACTTAGCAACAAGTTTCCTAGCATATCCTTCTTGTGTTCAGAAAATTCCACCCCTCTCATTTTTCATTTCTAAACCCCCAAAAAAAAAAACCAAGTTCACCAAGATCTTTCATTTCAAATCTAGAGGAAAGTTTAAGCCTCAAATTTCCAGCTTCTCTCTCATCATTACCGTTAACAATCATATCAACCACATACAACAAAACCACCATATCCATTTTTCTTAACGAACAAACTGGAATCAAATTGGGTAGCAAAATATCCACAAAAATGTAAATACTCAACAATTTTTCCATACCAAACTCGTGGAGCTTGTTTCAAACCATAAAGTGCCTTTTTGAGTTTGCAAACAAAATTTGGATGCATCTTTGAAATATGACTTGGTGGTTGTTCCATGTAGATCAAAATCCAATCTTTGCCTATTTCACCCTATAGGAATGCATTCTTGACATCAAGCTACCATAGTTTCCATCCTTGAAAAGCTGCCAGGAAAATGATGACATGAACAAAAATCATTTTAGCCACAGGACTGAATGTTTCATCATAATCTTCTCCATATTTTTGAGGAAAACTGCATAATAACAGCCTTGCTTTAAATCTGTCCATACTTCCTTCTACCGTCTGAATTCAACTTATTAAACCCATTTACGTGTAATAGGCTGAACACTTTCTAGTTTTGGAACAAGGTCCCACATTTCATTTTTTCATGAGGTTCGTCATCTCTTCATTCACAACATTCTTCCAATTTTCAAAATTCTTCATTCACAACATTCTTCCAATTTTCAAAATTCTTGGCCTCTTCATAACATGATGTCTCATCTTCATCAGATGGTATGCAAAAAAAAACATGAATAAGTACTGACGAAGTTTTAATCTTGATAAGAGCTGGTTTAACAACATTCCTCCATGGCCTTCATCTAAGTCCGATTAATTGGACTTCGTGATTGTTTAGAAGATAAATCCTGAATTTGATTATCTTCCATTTGACAACTTGCGCTCCTCCTTTCACATGGCACCAAATCTTGCAGATAAGAACAATTTGAAGATTCAGATGATAGGTAAAATTGTTATCTCAGATTCCTGAAGACCCTGATATGTGGTTGTCATTTTTGGTCCATAATAAGATGAGACCTCATCAAAACTCACATCTCTAGAAATAGTGAACTTGTGAGTTTCAGAATCCATGCATTTCCACCCTTTTTTCTTATCGTCATAGCCAATAAAAATGCACTTTTTTTGCCTTGAAATCAAGCTTGGTCTTCCTAGATTTTGGAATATGAACATAACACACTAAACCAAACACCTTAAAATGCTTGACAATGGGATTTTCTCTATGCAATATCTCATATGGTGACTTCATATTGTTCAAACTTAGAGGCATTCAATTAATCACATGTGCAACACTGTTGGTGATTAGGCCAAGAAGTTTTGAAGAAAACTATTTGGACTTGAATTAAATTCTCTCTTGGTTTCTTATTTCTCTCTTTGTTATTATTTTTAGTTACACATGGAGCTCTATTTATAGCTGAATAATTACATGAAACTAAACTCTTAGAACATTGCACTAGACTTCTAGGAAATGTTTCCAACACATAAAAGAAACAAATATTTGACTTAATTAATTAAGCACACTACTCAACATATTCCCCCTTTAATGTGCTGTTCTTGAACTCCAACCATCTCTCAAAAATAACAAAACTTGTCTTGAGGTAGCGGCTTTGTAAAGATATCCGCAACTTGATCTTCACTTTTGCAAAACTTGAGTTCAACTTCACCGTCTTCAATTGCTTCTCTTATGAAGTGATGTTTGATTGCAATGTGTCGAGTTCTTGAATGATGAACTAGATTTTTGGCAATGTCAATGGCTAATTTGTTGTCGCAAAACATCACCGTAGCTTCTTTTTGCTTTTCGTCAATGTCTTCAAGAAGATTCTCCTTAGCCAAATCACATGTGAAGTTGCCAAACTAGCTGAAACATATTCAGCTTGGGCAGAGGATTGTGCAACACTTTGTTGTTTCTTTGAAACCCAAGAAAAAATGGCTGAACCAAGTGTGAAACAATAGCCGGAGGTGCTTTTCATATAATCATGGCATCCAGCCCAATCACTATCACAAAATCCATACAAAGTTGTACCAGCTCCTTTGCTGAATTTTAATCCGAAATTGGTTGTTCCTTTGATGTACCGAAGTACTCTCTTGGCTGCTCCAAGATGCAATTGACTCGGATTGTTCATAAACCTTGATAATAAACTTGTAGCAAACATAATATCCGGTCTGTATAAGTTGTAAGATATAACAAATTTCCTACCAAACTTCGATACAAAGTTGGATTGGCTCTCTTACCACCATCATCCTTGACAAGCTTTTCATTAACTACAAGTAGTGTAGTCATGGGCTTACAACCATGCATGCCAAACTTAACAAGAATATTTTACTTGTACACGTATTTCTTTTGACAAATAAATACTCCATCATAATTTTGATGAATCTCTATTCCAAGAAAGTGATGTAGCAATCTCATGTCATTCATTTCATACTTCTTCATCATGTCTTTCTTAAATTTAGTAATCATGTTCTCATTGTTACCTGTGTAAAGCAAATCATCAACATACAAAGCAAAAATAAGAATATTTGAAGTACCTTGCTTCTTCACATACAATGTTGGCTCATTTTTGCTTCTCTTGAATCCTTGATCCATGAAGTAAGAATCAATTTGACTATACCAAGTCCTTGGTGCTTGTTTCAACCCGTACAATGCTTTCCTCAATTTGTACACTTTGTCTTCCTCTCCTTTTTTGACAAAGCCTTGGGGTTGTTGGATATAAACTTCTTCCTTCAATTCTCCATTCAAAAATGCTGATTTGACATCAAGTTGATAAAGACTCCATCCTTTGTGGGCTGCCATAGGAATAAGAGTTCGAATTGTGTCAAACCTTGCTACCTGGTGCAAATGTTTCATTGTAGTCGACACCGGGCTGTTGAGTGAACCCTTTTGCAACAAGTCTTGCCTTCTTTCTTTGGATTGAACCATCTGGATTCAGCTTTGCTTTACAGATCCACTTCACTCCAATAATCTCCTTGTTTTGTGGTTTGTCAACAAGCTTCCAAGTGTTGTTCTTTTCAAGTGATTGAATCTCCTCCTCCATGGCTTTTCTCCAATCATTTTTGGCATTTGATTCTTCAAAATTTTCTGGTTCAAGTACACAAAAGTTTCACCTTGCATAGATATCATTCAAGCTCCTCATCTTCTTTGGTATTGAGACAGGTGAACTCGAACTTGAACTTGGTGAGGGAGAGGACTATTTGGTGTCGTGGCTGGAAATTCTTCCTCATTATGTTGTTCATCATCAACCAAAACAATACCTTTCTCTTCTTTTCCATTATTCCAATTCCATGAAACATTTTCATTAAATAAAACATCTCGACAAACAATGATTTTGTTAGGTTTTCAAGTTATACAAACGAGAGCCTTTTGATTGTGAACTATAACCAACAAAGATGCATTTTTCACTAACTTCATCAAGTTTGCACCTTTTCTCCTTTGGAATGTGAGAATAGCAAACACTTCCAAAAATTTTCAAATGATTCACTGACGGCTTTCTTCCACTCCATGCTTCAAGAGGAGTTTGATTCCACACCGCCCGATTGGACTTCTATTCAACAAGTACACGGCTGTATGCACCGTTTCACATCAAAATTCTTTAGGCAATCCTTTGTCATGCAACATGGATTTTGCCATCTCCATCACGGTTTGATTCTTCTTTTCGGATACTCCATTTTGTTGAGGTGTGTAGCCAACCGTGAGCTGTCTTTCTACTCCTTCATCTTCACAAAATTCCTGAAATATATTGGAAGTATACTCCTTCCCTCTATCACTCCTTAAGGTCTTAATACAATGACCACTTTATTTTTCTACAAGACTCTTGAACTTTTTGAATACATGATCATAAAATAACACTTCAGATTTTTCTTTCAGGAAATACACCCAAGTCATTCTAGAAAAATCATCAATGAAGAGTATAAAGTACTTGTTACCTCCATGAGATGTTGTTCTCATTGGTCCACAAACATCGGTATGAACCAGCTCTAAAATCTCCTTGGCTCTCCATGCAACTCCTTTAGGAAATGGTTGCCCGTGTTGTTTGCCAAGTGCACAACCTTGACACACACCATCCTTCTCTACAATTTTTGGCAATCCATACGCCATTCCTTTTTGTTGAAGGACTTTGAGACTGCGAAAATTCAAGTGACCAAGCCTTTTGTGCCAAAGCCACGAAGTATCAATCACTTGAGCCTTCAATGCTTGATTTCCACCATAGCTGAAATTTATTGGAAAACTCCTATTCTTCTCCATATGAATTTTCACAACAAGTTGTCTACCATCTTTTTTATCATAAATTGAGCACTCACCATCATCAAATTTAAGTGCATATTTATGTTCAAGAAGCTGTCCAAGACTTAACAAATTTTGTTCTAAATCAGGTACAAGTAAAACATCATGAATAAACTTTGTACCTCTTTTGTTTTGAACTCCAATAGTTCCCAATCCTTGTGCTTGAACAACAACTCCATTTCCCATTTTCACTTGAGTCTTTATGGACTCATCCAAGTCAACAAATCTGGATTTGTCCTTGGTCATATGATTGCTGCAACCGCTATCAAGAAACCACACATTTTCTTTGTATTCGGTTTCCATGTGACAAGCATAGAACAAGTTGCTTTCTTCTTGATTCTCGGTTGTAAATTGTACTTGTTGGTTGCCTTTGAGTCTACAATCCTTTGCAAGATGGCCAAACTTCTTGCAATTGTAGCATTGTGGCTTGTCTTTCTGCCAACAATCTATTCTCCACATGGTTGATCTGTCCACAAATGAGGCAAGATTGAGAATTTTCAAGCATTGTTGGTTCTTTGATAGTTGCCTCTTCCTCTTCCTTGATAATTTCTGCCTTGTCCTCGTAGCCACGGCTTAAGAACCACCTCTTTGGGTATGTTCTCCTATTTGATTGTTGCTAGAAGATTCTCTCCTTTGTTTAACAGATTGGGGCTGAAATTTACTTTTGATTGAAAGACACTTTCAATGGATTTTTCAGCATGCCTAGCAATCCTTTTCTCATGAGCCTTCAAAGATCCCATCAACTCTTGAACACTCAAAGAAGTAATATCTTTTGTTTCTTCAATTATAGACACCATAGAATCAAATTTTGACTTTTTCTACAATTCTACTATCACTAATTTGTTCACCAAAATTTTTCATCTCATTTACAATTTTGGTGATCTTTGTGTAGTAATCTTGGACTGTTTCACTATCACTCATTTTTAGATTTTGAGTTCTCTCCTAAGAGTTTGAAGGGTGAAATTCTTTACCTTGACATTTCCTTCGAATTCTTTTTGTAGAATCTCTCAAGCTTCCTTGGCATGATCTGCACCCATGATTCTTGAGAAGATATTCGGACTTACACCTTGTTGGGTATAGGAGAGTGCTTTGGCATCTTTCTTCCTATGCTCCTTGAGACTTCTTAATTGTTGGTCATTCATGTCGGTGGTAGAATCCGGTTTTTCATAGCCTTCTTCTACATATTCCCACAATTCTTTTGCTCTGAAAATTGTCTTTATTTTGACGCACCAATGATCATAATGCTCACCGGAAAATATTGGAACCGATGTGCCATCATTTTGATTTGCCATCTCTCACTCTCTTATGATTATTTTTTTTATGAACTTGGCTGCTCTGATACCAATTTATGTTGGTGATTAGGCCAAGAAGTTTGAAGAAAACTATTTGGAGTTGAATTAAATTCTCTCTTGGTTTCTTATAATAATCTTTGTTATTATTTTTAGTTACATATGGAGCTCTAGATTTATAGCTGAATGATTACATGAATTCAACTCTTAGAACATTGCACTAGACTTCTAGGAAATGTTTACAACACATGAAAGAAACAAATATTTGACTTAATTAATTAAGTGCACATTACTCAACAAACACACATCATACTTTTTGCCCACAAAACTTTGGGCAAGTTCTTCGCATGTGACCAGCTTTTGCAAATCTCAATGAGGTGTAAAATCTTATACAAGATCAGATCATTTTTCTGCGGTGTTTTGGCATTGGAAATTAAAGATGCCTTCTTATGCCTAGTTGTTGACAAAAAGAAAAAAAAAATCAGAAGTGAATTCTCTTCCATCACTAGTCAAACGCTTTATCTTCTTGCCAATTCCCCTCCTACAATTTCTTTGAATTCCTGAAACCTTGATAGAACATCTATTTTTTCTTTGCTTATAAACCCTAGTAAATCTTGTGAAACATCTACAAAGACTAACATATAATCAAATCCAGATAGTAAAGGTGTTCGAGTAGGTTTAAATAAATCTCCATAAATGCACTCCGGGGGAAATTTACTTCTTCCAAGAGATCTTAAAAGGAAGTCTATGAGATTTTCCATATTGACAACCTTCACAAATCTCCTTGCCACCAAAGAAAGTTTGCAGTGGCAAACTATCAACCAATTCCTTTTGCACCATTACCTTCTATATATCCATATTCGCGTGTCCCAACTCCTAACCTAGCATGCCATATGGATACGCTATCATTGCAGCTAATTTTTTGAACATATGATGAAGAGGTTGACAATACAGATAGATCCTTGACTCTTCTACCTGTGTGAACTACATCAAATTCCAAAATTTTTATATTCATGAGAAATTTTACGTCTTTTGGCCCGAAGAGAATATAATGATTAGAATCCACAGAATTAGTCAAGAAAAATAAAACGTTATCCTTACCATCAACACACTAGATTGTCTGCTGTAACAACAGCAGTGTAATAATAGCATATTTGCCATGATAATCATGAAGGCTGGAAAACTTGGAGTCTCAAACGTGCTTCAGAAATGGGCTTATCTGAATACAGCAATGATATCTCTGAACATACAATGTTTATCTTTACAAAGAACTGAGAAATAGAGAGATTGCCTTGACCTTGTTGCATTTGCCAACTCATTTTCTAGCATTTGCAATCGACTAATGTCTTTTTCTATTGAATGATCGATTTAGAGCTTCCCAGATCTGGTTTGTAGACTTCCATTTTATTGTATGCTCAAAAAGACCATGAGAAATAGATCTCTTTAGAGCAAACTTAGCCTTAACATTCAAAATTTTCCTTTAGAGATTGTCTTGGTAACAATGACATGCTATGAGGAATGGGTGAGAGGAACTTTTAAGGAAATTTCAATTAATTTGTCCAATGTCTATTAGTCTCATAAGAAATCTTATATTATAAAGATAAGAAATGATCTAGTTCCTGCATTTAAATATTTGTGATTGTATTAGGATGAGCAAGAAAAGGCATTGGATGAGCTAAATAGAAGTGAAAAGGGGAAAAGCCACTCCACAAAATCAGAGTTCAAGCTTTAAGGAACGAGATATAAGCAAACTGAAGAAACATTGTATCTATATTAGTTGGTTTATATATGATGACTAATCCTTTGATAACTTTTGGAAAGATATATATTAAACAATTATCACTTGTATTTGAAACAATTACCTGTTTGGATGAAATTTTTGTTTATAATGTGAATTATGGAAGTTTAATTTTGTTTGACATATTGAATTGTTAACAAAAATTTGAAATGTCTTAGTGTTTCTTTTTTCCTGCAAAAGAAGTGTCACAACTACATTTACTACACAGGAATTAGGTTGAAAATGTGCCGCAAAACTTTTGCGGCATTGCAAAATTGTGCCTCAAATGCGCCGCAAAACTTAGCAACGAAATTGTGCCATGAATGTGCCGCAAAAATTGCTGCTTTCTTTTGTGACGGCTGCAGTTGCGACGCAAAAGTACAACGCTGCAAAAGTGCCTTGCTACAGTTTTTGACCTGTCATATTCAAGTTGGTGCCTGCAAATAGTTATATTTAGTTCACATACTAAGTATGCAAAAACAGCTCGATTTCTTACTTCCCAAGTAATCCTTCTAATCTTCATTGATGACGATTATTCTCTCTCATCATTCTCTTTTAATCACCTACTGTCGATCAATCCAGAGATAACACCCAAAATTTGTTGCATGTACCTCCGGCCTAGTATTTAATTTATTTTTGTTTGTTTCTCTATAAATACTTTCTTTTGTTTCTATTAAAGTTCAAATATCCCACAATGACTAGCCAAGAGATCCTTGACTAATTAATAAGGTTCATAGGCCACCCCACTTATCACCAATTGATTTTAAGATGGAAGCTCATGTTTTTTAACACGGATTAGAGCCATATCTTGGTGTTTGAATATTTTTTTCTCCAGTAGTTTTCTTCCAATACCCAGTTGGCATTCCAACCCTTTGTGGGCTCTGTTTTCTCAATCCGTTTTCTCCAAATTCCATCAGGTACTATTTTTTTTTAATAAGTTTTTGTATCCTAGTACTCTAGTTTTTTTCATTATTGTTAATCTCATGGCTTCCTCTAGTTCTATAGTCGATCATATATCTCCTCACACTCCAATCACTCCAGAATATAATCTCTATCTGGCCATCAAACAGGTACTCTCTAAACTCTTTCCATTTTATGGTAATGCAAATTTTGTTATACCAAATTCTAGTTGGTATCTTGATTCTGCATGCTCCAAGATATGACATCAGACTCTGCTATTTTTTCTTCCAAACAACCCTCACATGCACCATATTTTCAAACAGCTAATGGATCTCTCATGAATGTTAATCACATGGGTACTGTATCTGCATCTTCTCTCTATCTACCAAAATCCTTTCAGGTTCCAAAATTGAATTTAAATCTTGTTTCTATTGGGCAATTAGTTGAACTTGGCATTGATGTTTCTTTCTCTATTACTGGTTGTCGTTTACAGGACCGTCAGACTGGACAACTCCTCGGAACCGGTTGTAAAGTTGGGCATATTTTTGGGTTAACCGACCTCAAACTTCCATCATCTTCTCAGGTGCACTCTGCAGCTTTTACATCTCATATTCCTTCTTTAAGTCTCTAGCACTCCCGTCTAGGTCATGCGACCTGCCTCTTTAGGTCATGTTAAATCATTAGTTTCCAGTGGTCAATTAGGATCTATGCAAAATGATTCGGTTGATTGTGTGTCTTGTCAACTTGCTAAAAATCATGCCCTTCCATTTTCTATCAGTGAATCTGTATCAACTGCACAATTTGATTTAGTACACTCAGATTGTGGGGTCCTTCTCCAATACCTACTATGGGTGGTTCTAAATATTTTGTTATCTTTATAGATGATTTTACTCGATTTACATGGATTTTTTTCATGAAAAATAAATCTGAATTACCTCAAATTTATCGTAATTTTGCTACAATGGTAAAAACTTAGTTTTCATGCCCTATCAAAATTTTTTGCACTGATAATGCCATGGAATACAAATAAACATCTCTTCTTAATTTTTTTTCACACAGAGTGTACCACTTTTCATTGATCATGTCCAGGTACTTCCCAACAAAATGGTCGTGCTGAGCATAAACACCGACACATTCTTGACACAACTCGTGCTCTCTTACTATTCTTCTTCTTGCCCAGAGTATTTTTGGGGTGAAGCTGCCCTTACTGTTGTCTACACTATCAATAGAATTCCCTATCCTACTACCAAAAATCAATCTCCCTATGAATGTTTATATAATTCTCCTCCAAACTATAAGAATCTAAGTCTTTGGTTGTACTTGTTTTGTTCTTCTCTAACCCCATGAGTATACCAAATTAGAATCTCGAGCTAGGTTATGTTGTTTTATTGGCTATGGTATTGAGCACAAAGGTTATCGTTGTTGGGATCTCCAATCTAAACGATTACGAATTTCTCGTCATGTTATCTTTTGGGAAAACAAGATGTTCTCTTCAATGTCTAAGTTTAATCTACCTCCTTACCACCCTTGTTTACTTCTCCTGTACTAGATCGTTTTTCAAATACTGTCCCTATAACAGATTTTCCTAACTCAGTTCATGAGGTATCCACCTCTGACGACCACCATCTCACGTCTTTCGAGGATCAACGTCCAGTTGACGGCCCTCTAACACACGCACTCCTCTTGAATCATCCATTCTTCCTGAGTCCTCTATTGCATCAACTCTACTTCCTCGTCGGTCTGCTAGGGTAAGTAAACACTCTACTCGTCTTCGTTATTTTCATTGTTTTTCCACTATTCTTTCCTTTCATGAGCTTACATCCTACAAAGAAGCTTGTCTTAATCCTTTATGGCAACAAGTTATGTCTGATGAGTTGCAGGCACTTGAAAAAACTCACACCTAGGACTTGGTTGATCTTCTTCCAAATAAATTTCTTATTGGTTGCAAGTGGGTGTACAAAATTAAAACCCGCTCAGATGGTAGTGTGGATCGTTATAAAGCCCGTCTTGTTGCTAAGGATTTTACGCAAGAATATGGTATTGACTATGAGGAAACTTTTGCACCCGTTGTTTGGCTTACCTCTGTTAAAAGTTTGCTTGCCGTTGCTACTGTACGACACTGGGAATTATTTCAAATGGATATGAAGAATGCTTTTCTCAATAGAGATATTTGAAGAAATTTATATGCAGCTACCGCCAGGATATACTAGCAATTCTGGAACGAGACTTAAACACATGTAAGGCTCTCTATGGTCAGTAAATAGGCTCCAAGATCCTGGTTCTCTAAATTCAGTCACATAGTTGAAAACAAAAATGGTTTCAAATCTAGCTCTGTGATCTCTACACTATTAGTTCGTATTTTGATCAGGGTATCATTCTTTTGCTTTTATATGTCATACAGGAGATGATATGATCATCACAGGAGATGATCTAACTGGTATTTCTGAACTCAAGCAGTATTTGAATCGTTATTTTGAGATGAAAGATCTTGATTTTCTTAATTACTTCCTGGTCTCGAAGTATCTTCTACATCTGATGGTTTCTATCTTACACAGGCTAAGTATACATCTGATCTTCTTTCTCGTGCTGGGTTAACTGATAGTAAGATACCCCTATTGAGGCCAATACTCATCTCACTCCTAGTGATGGTTCACTTCTTCCTGATCCAACCCTTTATCGACAGTTTAGTTGGTAGCTCGGTATATCTCACTGTTACTCGTCCATATATTGCTTATGCTATTCATATCGTCAGTCAGTTTATGGCTAATCCCCAGAGTTCTCACTTCGCAACTGTTCTTCGTATTCTGTGCTATATCAAAGGCACTTTGTATCATGGTCTCTTCTTTTCTTCTCAGTAGTTTCTTGTATTAAATGCTTATTCTGATGCTGATTGGACAGGAGATCCTACTTATCTGTATTCCACCACAGGTTTCTGTTTCTTTCTTGGTGACTCTCTTATATCGTGGTGAAATAAAAAGCAAACTGTTGTCTCTCGCTCTAGTACTGAGGCCAAATATCGTGCTCTTGCTGATGCCACTCAAAAGCTTATTTGGCTCCGTTGGTTGCTGTCTGATATGGGTATTTCACATGACTTGCCCACTATTCTTCATGTTGACAATCGAAGTACTATTCAAATTGCTCACAATGATGTTTTCCATGAGAGAACCAAGCACATTGAAATTGATTGCCATTTTATGTGCACTATCACATCTTAAAAGGGACTGTTGAACTTCTTTCAACTCTGTCTTCTAATCAGACTGCTGACATTTTCACCAAGGCGCATCTTCCTGGGCATTTCCTTCATTTAGTTTCCAAACTCAAGTTGGTCTGTGCAAAACTACCTTGAATTTGAGGAGGGATGTTAATGTATATATGTCTAGATTCATTGTATATGTCTAGATTCATTAGTACCTAAATTTATGTATAGTTACCTTATTAGTTAGTGTCTAGATTCATTGTATAGTCTAAATTCATTGTACCTATAAGCTTATATATATAGGCTATTGTATCATTCATCAATACACACAAATTTTCTCTTTACAATTCTAACATGGTATCAGAGCTAGCATCAAGTATTTTACCCATCTACATATGATTCGGACTCTTCTGTGCATTGGGCTTGGCTTCGTAGGTTTTTGTCAAGGCAATGCTTCTTTTGGTTCTGGTTATGGTATTGGGCTTGATTTCATGGGTATCAGTCATGATGTCAATATTTCTATACTTGTTTCAACCCGAATCATGTGTGAGAAGGGGTATTGAAGTTCAAATATCCCACATCGACTAGCTAAGAGATTCTGGACTAATTAATAAGGTTCATGGGTCACCCCACTTATCACCAATTGATTTTAAAATGGAAGCCCATGTTCTTTAACAATTTCCATTACTATTTGATGCATTTATTACCATTGGATTAAACTTGTGATTAGTGCCAACACTTTCAAATGTACTTTCTCCCCTCTTATCTTTTACCACTAAAAAGTACTAGAACTCTTCAATTGAACTTTTCCAACCTCACCTCAAAACTTTTTCGTAGGGTTTTTTTAGTTATTTTTTATTCATTGATCGATTGATTATCCAAAAATTGGTCAGCTAGGCTCGCCTCGACATACCTCCGGTCGCCTCCTTCCTTCTGTCGATTTCCGTCAGTGATGATAGGACTGCTAGATAGATTTGCCGCCTTGTAAGTTGAAATTAAAGTCTTCTGTTATCAAGTACTTTTTTTTTCGTAATTTGTTTGTTGTTTAGAATATGAGTGATTCTTTTAACTTTAATATGGTTTTGATTTTATTGTGTTTGTGTGGTTTTTTGAGAAATATGTTTGAGATTCTTGTTTTGACATTTAATTGTATATTCAGTTGTGATTTTTTTTTTATATAAAAAATAGCTCTTTGTTCAATGAAAATTATGGATTATTCTTAGAAAGCATAAACTTTTTGGCTAAATTTCTTGAATTTTGGGCATCTTGGGTAATTGGTTGCATTGATCTTTTTTTTGGGCGGAGAGATGTCTAATGATAGCCTACTCTAGTTCGTAACTACATCGTGGTAAAATATCTGCATGAATAGCTTGGATATTAAAGTCATCATATGGCTGGCTCAAGTCTGGAAAGAAAGACAAGCTAGTATTCCTACTTGCGATTTGCATTGCCACTACAAAGCTTTTTCATTTTTTTTCCCTTTTGGTTTTGAATTGTTGGTTAATCTTATGGATTTTGGAAATTTTAATCTGTTTACTTATTCAGAATGTTGCTTTATTACTAGAATTGAAATTTCTAGTTATTGTGTTTCTGACTAGATAACTGGATGGTTTAGTAAATTTTGAGTGATATAACATAGTTCTTTTTTCCTGGTTAAATGTATAGTACGTATCCAATAAGATATCCCCTTGTTGTATGGTAACATTTGCATGTATCTATTTTCTAGTTGATTAACATGCAGCAGAGTTAAATAGTAAAATAAGTGATGCTTACTAACAAAAAGAATTATGGAAGGTTAAAAATGAACAAAAGAAATATAGGGGAAAAAATCAAGGGCTTCCATGTACATGGTACAACTAGACCTTGATAGAGTTGCACTTTTAACTGTTGTTCTTTAAAAACGTCTTTTTGTGAGGACAATTCATTTGTTTTAAAATTAATAGTCTAGTTGTTATAACGTCTGTGTAAGGAGATGAACAAAAGGAAATATCCTATCAATAAGATACACTAACAAAGTTGGCTAACAAAATGAAAAATATCCTATCAATAAGATGATAGGAAATATCCTTTTCATATGCTTCAACGGTTGTTCTTTAATTATTCATTTGCTTGGGATTCTTAACCCACAACCCAAAGCGGCGAAAAACAAATAGAATTTGTTACAAAAGCCCTAACGGGGGACTACACTACACCAGAATTAAAGAAGGGCAGGCTGCGCATCTATCGCCATTGATGCATAAATAACGATACCCGGTATACTGCTCCATCATTTTCTAGATGCGTCTAATTAGTTGAAGGGGCAGCTCGTCGAAGGGACCGCATATCGATTTGAATTTGCCTCCCCGGCCGGAGCCGGAACAAGAAACCTGTTGCTACAATTTCAGACAAATAAGGGTAAAAAATATGATCAAGCCACATGAATCACTTCCTAACAAACACAATTTCTGACTTGTGACAGTTGTACCTAAATAGGGACTGTTGATGCTACTCTTTTGTTTACTTCTGTACTATTTTTTTCTTCCATTTGTAGTAGCTAGGAAGTGAGCATGAGTTAGTAGGTACTCTTGGCTTTCTCTTCTTGGTATTTGTTACTTGAATGAAATGACAATTTCCATTTTTCTTCCTTAAACATTTCTTTACATAAAATCCTATAAATTTTTCTTGCTTAATATTCCACTTGTTTAATATTTTTTTTTTGGATTTTTAATGTTTAATCTTTTTATTGGAGATAGTGAATGAAATCATCGTTAGGGATAAGCCAGTTGTTTGAGCATCATGGTATGTTTCCACTTACAAACACACTAAATTAGTACTCCTGCAGTATTTATTGTGAAATTAGATATTCTCCTTGCATCATCTTATGAAAAACTATAATAGTTCTGTTGCAAGTGAGGTAATCACTAGTTGATTCTCCTCATTTTTCTTCCTCTTGATGAATAACTGTATATGCAGAGATTTAACATTCACATAAAGTTCAGCATAAATAGAATCATAATATCTTTCTTTAAATTCTTTAATTAGCTTAATGACATTTTCTTATAGTTTTGAAGAGGGATTTCTATATCTTTGTCTTCTTCTTTCTTTTTCTATATTTTATTTGAATTAGAAATTCTACTTTTGTTCAGCAAACCTAATTTGCTCTTCTAGGTATAAAGAAAAGAATTTACATGAACATGTATACAAATATATATACCTACCATACAAGGTAATTGCACCATTTATCTGCTAAAGTAAATGGTTGAAAGACACTCCTATTTTGATTACTATGTTCAATCTGAATATTTTTCACTAGACCATAGTAGTTCTACATGAACTTGATCATATATAGTTGCAAAGAATGAGATGGCAATGATGTTTACTCATTAGTACATGGAGATTTGGGGATGACATGTCCTTCCTATGAATTTTATCTATCATTTTTTATGGCAGTGATCATTAGAAATAATATCATTTCTCTAAAAGAGTTGGAGTATTTTAATGATTAATGTATGAAAGGCATCGACTTGGACTTCAAGTTGCTAGATGCTTGTTGTTACGTTTTCAATTTAGGACAAACTTATTGCATACATTTCTAGCAAGATGAAATTTGGGGTTAAAGCCTATATGCTATGTGGTCAGATGTTTTTGAAGGTTGATAAGAGTATTGCAGTTTAATTAGTACTGTGGATGAATGTAGGAAAATCATTTTTCTTGATAATTATTTTCTTTTCTTTTCCAGGTGTTGAAAAACGTGGTAATGGAGTTAAAGAGTGTTGGCAAGTGGAATGAGCTTGGGGACATGTGGGAAGAAGAGGAGAGAAGGTTGGGAAAGATTTGTTCTCGAGGGTGTGGGATAGGATGTTCATACCATTTTCATTAGTGAGGACTTGACAGACTTGTAGTAGTGGTATTAGTTTCTTCATTTCATTTTGCTCCGATCTTCAGACTAACATGAATAACATAATCATGTAAACTTTTACCTCTTTGACTTCAACTTGAAAAATTACTTACAAATACTAATGAAGTTCTATAAATTTTTGCTTAGCTGCATCTAATATTTATCATTTTGTATTGACTTCATGCTAAATGTTCTGTGTTGTCATAGATTTTGGATGCATCCTAGTATATGCTAGATGAGCAGAGGAATGAAACTTATAAGAGTATCAGGTTTTAAACATTCAGATTTTTTTTTTTTTTTTGCTATATCATTACATGCCATTTTGATTTGGATTAATTTTACAAGCAGAATCAAGGTATTGTTGTTCGATGCTTATGTTTGATTTGATCTCTCTTGGCAGCATGAAATGTATATATAATTAATTTTAATCTCTCTTGGTACCTTTTTTTTTTTTTGGTCCCTAAAGGCCATTATTGCAGCCTCCGTCGTTGTGGTAGTGACAATGGTGTGGTTATAGGGTTTTATGTGCTAATGTGGAATGATATATGTGTAGGGAATGATAGAGCTCTTGATCATTGAAGGTGCTGAAATAGATATTAATTTTGAATCTGGGACACCATTGTAATGTGCTGCAAACCCTAGAAAATAGAAGCTGTGAAGATTCTATTAGATAGCAAAGCAAATGTCATATAGAGTTCCACAATTGAGGTTCTAATAATGCATGGCTAAGCTGGTATATTACTTGTAGGACCACTTCAATTAGCCTTTCAAATTAGATATATAGTGGTTAAAGTGATTGGCTAATGGGCAGAATTTTGGAGAAAATTCTAAAAATATGCCATTTTTGAAACTTTGTTCTATTTGGGTGCTCATTTGAAATGGCAGTTCCGGAGGGTGTAACTCGCATTCAGAGAATGCGAGTTCCAGGTTTAAAAAAAAAAAAAAAAAAAAATTATTATTATTTGACTGACCTCGCATTCGGCGAATGCGAGGTCAATTTGATTGACCTCGCATTTCCCGAATGCGAGGTCAGTCAAATAATTTTATTTTATTTTATTTTATTTTATTTTTTTTTTTAGGGTTTAGGTTTTTTGTATATTTTTATTTTGAAGAAAAAAAATTCCGTTGTAATGAATTTATGATTTTTTTTTTTTTTGTTACATCTAGATGACTATAATAGACAGGTACTGTAGTTCTGCGACTATGCATATTGTCGCAGAAGATCAGTACATAATTCTATTACAAGAAAAAATGAATGATTTCGAAAATGTGACTATGTATATTAGGAATGGAAATTGTGCACTATTAAAAAAATAGAAAAATGAAGGATTTGAATGTAAGATAAAATCATTTAAATAGTAAATCGTAAATTGGGGGGAATTGGGGTACTTGGGGAATTGGGGGACTTGGGGAAAGAGGGGGACTTGGGGAATTGGGGGATTTGGGGGGGAATTGGGGTACCCATCTTCTGCGAGGCTACTGCCTCGCAGAAGATCAGTACCGCCCGACCTCGCATTCCTCGAATGCTGTCGGTCAAACACAATTTTGTGTATTTTTTTTTTTTTAAAAGAAAATTGGAACTCGCATTCAGAGAATGTCTCTTATACACATCTAGAATGTATTTCATTTCAGCATAGATATAGAACACATCTCAAAATAGGCATAGATATAGAAATTTTCCCAGAATTTTGGGACTGCCTCCGCCAACAAGTTATTTATTGGATCCTTAAACTTGAAGCCTTCTTTCACACATTTTTGAATTAATGTATATGTACCTTACGTTCCACAGGCTGGGAAAAAAAGACTGCTAGTATTTACTATGAGAGGAATCATTGTTCATTCTGTAAGTCATTTTTCCTGTTATTCAGTCATTAATTGATATATTTGACTGTTCATTGTTTGCTTGGAGAAAACTCTATCTCGCATTTGTTTTTCATTTAATTATGTTTATTAAGCATCATATTTTCTATTTCTAGCATTTTTGCTGAAAAGATGCCAAAAACAGGAAGAGTTCTGGTTTTTTTGACCGTGTTGTTTAGTAGGACTTTAAATTGAAATTCTAGGTGAAATGTTTTCAGATAGATATTTTCCTACATGAGGATTATAGGATTATGATTCTTGAAATTAAAGTTGCTCAACTTTCTTCCCACTTTGAAATGATTATCTTATGCTTTTTCGTTGTTCGAGATTTACATTATGAAATTTTGGGTAAAGGATACATTTATTTGCAGTTATCTAATAGGTTTTGATTGTGAATTCAAGTTCTCTTTGATTGAACATCCTGAATCTGGGACAACGATGCTTTTACTTATAGAGATGCAACAGATTCTACATTGAGTTTAGATCACCTGAATAATATTGTTATTTTTCAGGTGGAGAACTCGGGAGTTGTCTCTCTTGTTTAAAGATGTGGTATAAGAGGTAATTTCTAATTACACATTTTTTTATCTCAAGTCTAACTTAACATTTATCTTCTTGGTGCAGATTCAAATGGGAAATGTAGAGGTATGATTTGCATTTTTTTTCTTCTTATTGTGAATGTTATCTTGCTGCAGTTTCTTAATAGAGAAGAAACTACTAAAAAGACCAAACTCACCCTTCTCAATGTCTTCTTGCTACTTTTTATTGTCCTCATTTTCTAACATTACTAAGTAGTAATAAAAATTTTAATTGAACTTTTGAATCAGATTAGCACATTCTCCACACGGCCAAGCACATCAAGGCCATTATCACACTTCAGTGTACTCTCTCAATGTTTCTTTTGTTTCACAAGTACTTGTTCTACTATAATGTGGCTGCTTTAGCTTGTTAGTTGCATGCTAATTCAAGCAGTTCTGAATTTTTATCTATTTTGGAAATCATTTTACTTGATTATTCATTTCCGATTGCCATAATTTCTTGTGATTGCCCTCTCTAAGACTTGCAACTAAGAGTGGTTTCCTTTGTGTCTATCTCGAAATATGATTTCCCCTATTCTGATTGATATTAGCAGACTTTTTTGGTCAAATGGACTCTTTCAGAGTTAATTTTTACCTATACTTTGATAAAAAAAATGCTTGAAAACTTCATTTACCACAATAATCTTCAAGCTTTGAAATTAGAAAATATCACTCAAAAGTTAGAACTATTGGCATCAACTAAAAGTAGCAGAGGAACTAATAGATTTCATGCTTAGGGAAGCTGTAGAACTTGAGAACTTTTCTTGATTTTTTTTTTTTTGGCAGCAAAATTTATATGTTCTGCACATGCGTCATCAATCACATTTACCTGCCACATCTTATATTTCTTACTTTTGCACCTCCAATGCTATCTTTGGTTTTGTCTCCTACCTTTAGGTGGTTTGTCATATAACATTTCGCTTAATAGCTTATATTTTCTATACTAGCATTCCAAGTGTTAAACTTCATTTCAATCCTGTGATCTTTAAAGTACAAATCAGAAGTCGCATGAATTATCGAAGATACTTAGTCTAGTACCTTGTAATTCTTATTAGTGATGTTCTTATCTTGTATTCGATGTGTCATTTTTGTTAGAAAATGAATAATTAAGCTCTTTTTAAATTTTCCTTATTGTTCATGTCATTGATTAGTTTGTTGTATTTTTCTTGATTCCTCTAGAAATGCATCAATACTCTTTCATGTTCTAACTCAGAAGGGCGCTCACACATGTATGTACATGTGTGTAAGTGTATATATATGTATGTATATTCGACTGGCTTCACAAAAGAATGGGAAGCTTGGTTTGTAATCCAAAATCAAAATTAAATTGGACATATTGAATTAGTTGGTATTTAATCATTTTGATATGCCAGCTTGATATTCCAATTTGTATTACATCTTGGATCTCTCATAAACAACTCTTAAACAAAGAAAGTAAAATGGAAAAAATATTCTTTTCTTTTCCATATGCAACTCTTAAACAAATATACTCTTCTATATGATGGCTAATTATGTGATTTGGGGATTTTTATATCTAGATAGGATTGGCCATTGGAGTGCCAGCTCTAGCAATTGTTATATCCAAGGAACTATTATTCTTTGGTTGTTAGATGATTTTGCGTGCTTGATATAAAATTAAAATAAAAGAAATTTTATGAATCAATGGTGTATGGTTGTTATTCCTTTCTCTTGCTATTCATTGGCTACAAATCATTTTCTAGCACAAGGAGGCCTCATGGCCAAGGTAACGATGTACGATTTACGGTGATTTTGGAATGTGTCAGTTGTGCTCGTAACAGCATATATTAATAGGGTATTGACCATAATGAGCTGCAAAAATAGCCAAATGATATTGCCACGGCAAATATCTTAATGCCACAGCTATTTTTCTTTAAATATCAAAAATACCC
Organism: Cinchona pubescens; assembly: GCA_025175665.1. Classification (NCBI taxonomy): domain Eukaryota; kingdom Viridiplantae; phylum Streptophyta; class Magnoliopsida; order Gentianales; family Rubiaceae; genus Cinchona; species Cinchona pubescens. Next base: position 2,205,313 of record JANKKI010000110.1, read on the forward strand.
TCCACTGGTCAAATATCATCCATCGCCATCATCTCCACCACAAACTTGCGGACCATATTTCCAACTCCTCTCTCCCATTATATCATCCATGGATATGAAATCCATCGACTCCTCAGTCCTCTGGCCCCTCTACTGCTGTGCTAGCCGGAGTTAATTTTTCTCTTTATCCATCCCACCTCCACTAAGCCTTAATGGATTCTCTGAAGCCCCAAATTAACTCCGGCCAAGAAGTTACCATGAAAACCTAAAACCATGGGAGCAAAACCATTTAAGGACACCATGTATAAGAACTAGATTTATGTCAAAGCTTATAAATAAGACGTCATATCTACATCTTGAAGATTATGGAGAAGGTTTGTTTTTCTGGTAGGCTAAGTATTCTTCTAGTCCTACAACTTCAAACAATAGACCCCAATAAGACACATTTCATCATATAATGCTATGTTATGTGACTCGCATAACTTTTTCCCAGATATTATACTTCCAATTAATAGTCTAAAGTTCTAAAGTAAACCATTGATGAATCTTGAGAGGCCAGGATCATGCATTAACAGCAGATCTAAAAATTTTAGAAGGAAGGATATTTTAGACGTCTCTTGCTACACATCAAGATGTGCTTAAGAAAAAGCAAATTTAATCAAGTGTGATATTGTAACAAACGAGCTAAAAATATAGACTATCGCTGTTTTGCTGAGTTTAGCAATATATGAAGATCATATTCTGTTTTGCTAAGTTTGGTTGGGCATGGAGGATGAGGAGAGAGACATACGAAAAGAAAAAAAGATAGAGATCTAAACGTTGTTGACTTTGATCAGGGTATTATTGACATTTAAAAAAAAGAGCTGTGGCAATATCATTGCCCGCAAAAATATGCTCAAAAATGGGCACAACCTTAAGCTAGATGAGGTGTATGCATATACCTACCCACCTAGACGACTCCCGAACATGTGACCTAATTCATTAGAATGGCTCCACGCTGGCCTTTCGCGTCAACCAATGCACCAACAAGTGATAGTAATGGAATTCAAGGCTCTTTAGAAAAAAATTTTATATGGCAGTTGGTCATAGATTTGAATCATGAAACTCATAGCAGAAAACACTCAACTAAAGACAACATTGAAGATATTTACTCTATAATGCTTCAGGTATCTTTGAAAATGGCCAGTAGTGTGCATATTCTTAAAGGATCTCAAAGCTAGAATACTTACATGTGTTGTACGGAAAATCTTGCTTTTTATGCACAATCTCAGTACCCGGCAATTTCTTGATGACGCATGATAGTTCATCCATCATGCAAGTCTATTCAACATGTCCTTTAATAAAATTGAATGTTCTAACCCAGAATTCAAATACTTATGTCTTATTTTCCAATGAATAAATGACAAAGAGATGTGTTTCTTTGCCATGCTCTTATTGCTTAATATGACATGTTTTATTCCTGATTAAGGGTCCTGAATGTGAATCCAACTATGAATATATATTTCTTTTTGGAGAATGCTTTCACTGTTAACAATTTGATAAATTTCAGCACCGTCTTTGGACTATTTTTAATTAAGTTGTTGCGTTTCTCCTAGATGGTTCTTCCAATTGCTTTTGAGAATGTCAAGAGGGAAGTAAGGATATTAAAAGCTTTAGCTGGAGATGAGAATGTGTACAGTTCTATATTGCATTTAAGGATAATTCTTATGTATATATAGTGACGGAGTAAGATTTCGCACAAAACTTCTTGTTTTTCTTTTATAAGAGACAATATATAGTCATGTCAGTTAAATATGTTTCTTAATCTCTGTTCTTTTAGGTTGTCCGAGGGAGGTGAATTTCTACTTCATATTTTGTCCAAGTAAGCATTCTAAACTATTGGACATAATCATAAGTTGCTTATTGTATAATAGTCATTCTTGATTAAGGGGTATGACTCTCTACTATGTGGGACTTAACTTGCTTACTGCTACTACATCGTTTTCTCATATGGTAGTAGGAGAGTTTTCTTATATGGTAGCAAGAGAGGTACTTACTGTATATGACTAGTACTACTTTTTTTTGGTTGTGAACCGTTTCCTTTCTAGCTAGGCTAAAGAGGTGGGCTTCTTGAGCTCTAATCAGAGTTTATTGTTTTCGCTCAAGTTAATGCCAATTGTGCACATCTGGGAAAACCTAAATCTGTTGATCCATTCAATAATGATTTTATTTCTTTCAGACTAAAGTCAGTTTGAGAAAGACAATTGCCAACAGAAAATTAGTGAAAGCATAAACTATTGCAAGCACTTGTTCCAAGTTGTGACAAGGTGAAGTTCTCATCAGCATTTATCTTTTCTTTTCTTTTTTTTTTTGGCCGGAGCATTTTTTTTCTGACAACTTGAAGTGGCTATGACTCATAAACAGGTAACTAGAAAGTCTTTTGTTGGATGATGTAATCAACTATGTTTTTCAATCCCTACAAAATCAGGTTAAGGTAAACTTTTTAAAAACTTGCAAATTTCACCAAACCAAAACTGTACATTCTTGCAATTTTTTAAGATTACATTGCTTATTTAACCATCTCATTCTGTAGTTCATTTAATTGAAGCTTGCTTCTCAAAATCCTATGTTCTATGATTTGTCATGGATTTAGATGCATTGATAGCTAGAGTAGATCAGGTATATAAAGATGATCTAGTCAAATTTTTCGATAGACTAAGTAGCTTATTATTTATTATTGTGCTTTTCACGTTAAAGTTGACGAATTCTCTCTTCTTTTCTTGGATGAAACATTCAGACACTGATAATACGGGATCACCAATTCAAGATATGCAGCCATGCGAACCAATGCAGCCACTAATCAATAATCATCTCTAACTCAAAACAATACGTTAAGTCGTGCTGTTGCCAATACTATTCTAAAATGGAAATCCAAGCGTGAAGTTGTACTAGGGACGTTACTAATAGTTAATTGATCAGATTCTTGTGTATAACTGGTAGATCTGGAGCTTTTGACCAAAGTGATTGTTGTGCTCTTTCTATTATAATCTTAGTTCTTTAGAGGACAAGTAATGCTTTATTTTCTCTTCTTGTTGCTTGCTACTTTAATCATAACTTTTGATTTTTGTTGAGGTAACTACAATGAAGTTTTTGTTTATAAAGTAAATTATGGATCTTTAAATTTGTGTGGTGAATTTTTAATAGAAATTTGAAATGTACAAAAATTGACGGCTAAAAATATTATGTTATATTTTAATATCACTATTGTGCTGCAAAAGAAGTGTCGCTACTGTAAATGTGTCACAAAACATGTGTGGCACAGTAAACTTCTGTCGCAAAATGTGTTACAGTGATATTGTGTTGCAAATATCATGCAAAAACTTTTGCGATACAATCAAATCGTATCACAAATATGCTACAAATACTTGCAGTACAACATTAAAAACTGTCGCCTTCTCTTGTGGCGATGAATAAGTATTACACTGCAAAAGTGTTGCAAATACCTTTTTGGACAATTTTTTGACTTTTTTGTGATGCATTCCGTAAGTAGCAATTAGACAGTTTCGTTGCAGTGTGATGACTGTGCTTTTGCACAAACATATTTAATTTAGCCCAAATGCAACAAAGCTTAGTGAGAAATAAATAAACAAAATGAAGCGAAAGAGGTCCTACTGAAGCCGGATTAAACACACCTGAATCCGATGTTTGCGTGCTGCAAACATGCTGAAGTATCTCTTCTTTCTTCCACGGCAGCCACAAGTTCCATCTTTTTCAATCTAAATGGAAAAGATGAACATCAAAGAAAGAATGAGCTCCAAAGTTCAAACTTCTTTTGATCTCAATTTAGAAGGGTATCAATAAGGACAACATCTCTTTCTAACATTCAGAGAAAGAGAGAATGCAACCTTGAGATCTTTGTTTTCTTTCTCTAGGTTCGAAATTGATGTTTTCAAATTCTCCACCATGATTTCAGACATTCCATCGTTGTCTCTTCCACCCAACTCCATTTAAAATCGTCTAATTGAAGATATCTTTTGGCTCAACTCATCGTGAACTTTGGACATCTGTGAGGACAATTGCAAAAGAAACAAGGGGTAAATCTCACAAATTAAAAGAGGCAAGCAGATTCTAAGTGATTTTGAAGTTTTACTTGTCTCTTATACAACAAGAAATGTGGAAGAATGAGAACTGCAGGCCTGAGGTAGAAAGAGTGGCTTGCCGGCTATAATACACCTTAGAATGTATAAGAGACACTTCTAATTAGATATACAATTGTGAGAGATTCTAAGTTCTATGAATCTCCCTAAAGAACTTTGAATTTGGATTACAATTGTAGATCAACCATCATAAAAGAAATTTAAATCAGGGTAGATTGGTATCACTGCTTGACAAGCTGCAAACAAGTACAATCGTCTCCAGTTGTTTAGATTGGTAAGAATTATGAACATCATTCTTGGTCAATTTTAAAGTCTCGTTTGTGATGGCATAATTAAACCAAACTCCTTATCAATTAAAAAATATATTATTGTTAGGTTTTGGTAATTTAGTTATTTAATTAATTTAGTTTCCTAATACAATTATGTTTAGAATTGTTATTTCCTATTCTGATTAGGTTTTTAGATTTCTTGATAGTTAAATTTGTTACTCTATAAATAGAGGGTTTGTTTAGTTGATTCAGTTGAGAAGAATTGAGTTGAGAGAGTCTAGAATAGAGAGATTCTAGCCTAATAGTAAGGCTATTATGCCGTGGGTTTATGCGGGTTTCAATATGAGAGTTCGATGTGCGTTATTTTGTAACTCATCTTCTTCTCCCACATATTTTATATGTGTTGAATAAATTTATCTTCCATTGCGAGTTTTTTATGCTAACAGTTTGCCCCAGATATATACAAGCACATTCTGTCAATAAGTATGGACTGTTGTTATGGTGGCTAATAGAGAAAACATGGTACTTCGGACCCAGGACTTCATTCCACATACTTAGATTTGGATTTTTACTGTACAAGTTTAAATTCAAACATAAAACTTATATTACAGAACAATATAAGAGTTATTTGGAAAATAATGCCACTTGTGATATATTTTCAAAATAAGCTCTGGAACTAGCTGTAGTCCAACCTACTGTTTTTGACGCAGCATCTTCAGTTTTGTGTCAGCAGTTACAGAACAATCCTGGATCTGCTATGCCCAGTTGTCTTTTATTTACACATGAACATTATCCCGCTGATCTGACTTATTAGTTTAAATAGTATAGCATCCAAATTTCCACTACTTCTGTAAATTTCTCCTTTGTTCAACCAAAAGAAAAAGAAAAGGGTGAACGTTTATTATGTCCTTGGTGACTTTCAGAAATAGGCGTTCAGGCTAAAATAGGACAGTAAATCTGGATATCTATTTTAGGTTACTACCAAAATTGATTAGCAATATGGTTCCTCTCACACTTTTAATTTCTAAAACTGTCCAGAAGATATCCTGTATCATTTTGTTTCTCTTCTGTGCAATTCAAGATATGCAGAAGAATAGATTATGAAGCAAGAACAAAGGAAGAGTTGGTACTCATTTCATTTAGGTGCAAAGTAAAACCAAACTGTCAAAGGACTACTAATCCTCTTAGAGAACACAGCAAGAAGAATTATGTATTCTGTAAGGTGGGGAGATCCCATGCAAATCCACACTGAGTGAAACAAGTGGACTGAGGTCCTGGCTGGAGGCTCTAATATTTCTCTGGTGCTCATAGGCTACTAGGCAAAAGAAATACCATTTGCTTCCCACATGGATGGGTTTTTGGTCAGGTAGTCATTTTGTTCAGTGAAAAATTCATCATAAACAAATTTGTGAATATAAATTTGCCATGAAGCTTTACCTCAGGCTTTAATTGATTCTCTATCTTCTTCTGCCTGAGACGACGGCCTTCAGTCACAATACAAACTCGCAAGCTCTAATCTGTGCTTGCATTTTACTCCAGGAATGTAGATAGCATTAAACTTGCCGAAGCTTACTTTGTGGCACAGTCTCCTTGTAACAAAGCCAGCAACCTAAGTATGCCTTTCAAATGAGGAATCTTTTTCCTTGCCTACAAAAAAAAAAATCCCTCATTCAACCTGTACATCTATATCTATACTATTTTAAAAGAATCAATATAATTTAGTAGTTTAGATTTTATTTCTGAAGTTATTCTTACTATAAAATTTAATTATTTTATTGTATCCCGTAACTTGAATGCCTTTTTTATAATTATTTAAGTTATTTATGTAAATACTCCTCAAAGAGTAAAAAAAGAAATACAACCTACTTTTAAGGCATCCCATTAGGAAATAAATTTGATTGAAGTAAATTTTCTTATGCAATAGAATATTAGGTAAGAGTTTTAAAAATTAAACAAGAGTAGAAAATAATTTTATTGGGATGTATTTTAGAAATCGAGCAATAATAAAAAAATAAAATTTACCTGAAAACAAATTTACTTATTTCATTTATATTTTTAGACCCTTAATGAGAAAAAAATCCCAAAAGATATACAGGAGGTAAAATTACATTTTTTAGACTTATATTTAAAATTAAGTTTGATTGAAGTAAATTTCCTCATAGAGTAGAATTTTAGGATATATTTACAAATAAAAGATGAATATTAAATAAAATTATTAAAAAATTAATTGAATATATATTATAATAAATGAAGAAGTTGGATTTAGTTTTAGATTTTCTTTCCCAAGTTACCTTTACTATAAAATTTAATGACTTTGTTATGTTCCCAATTTGAATGCCTTTTTTATAATTTTTAAGCTATTTATGTAATACTCCTCAAAGAGTAATTTAATAAATAGAATCTACTTTTAAGACTTCATATTAGGAAATTATTTGATTGAAATAATTTTCCTTATGTAATAGAATATTATGAATGAATTTTAAAAATTAAAGAAGAATGGGAAATATTTCTTTAAAATTATGAGTTTTAGAAATCAAGTAATAATAAAGATATAAAATTTACTTGAAAAATAAATTTACATGCTTCGCCTATACTTTTGGATCTTTAAAGAGAAAAAAAAAATCCTAAAAATGTACACATAAAATAAAAACCAGCTTTTTGAGACTTCATTTAAAATTAAATTTGATTGAAGTCAATTTTCTTATAGTAAAATTTTGGGGTAGATTAAAAAGTGAAGATGAATATTAATGTAAAATTATTAAAAAAAACTATATAAAATAAAATTTCTCATCAAATATAATTATGCATATGATTATTATCAATATATTTTGGTTGTGGATACATTAAGAGACATACAAAACATTTATATGCAATTAAAGAAAATAATAATTATTAACAACAATTAAAAGAAAAGAAAAAAATTGTTTGACAAATAAAGGAAAATAAGAAAAACAAATTTGTTTTATTTCTAAAGAGTTAAAATACCATTTTGGCTATCAAACTAAGCAAAAATCTCAATATGGAGTTTTAAATTAAAGTGGTCTTGATTTGGAGTAAGTTTTAGTTACTCAATTCCGCAATACTGGGTATGACAGTCATTGAGATGACTGAAAAGTGTATAAGGATCCCATTACTTTTCAATCATCCAACAGCCTGTAATACTCACTCCGCAATGCAAAGTGATTAGCAAAAAAAATTTCCTTGATTTGACCCTCCAAATTAAAAAAAATTATTCCAATATAATCCTCTAAATTCAAAAAGTTTCAATTTTATCATCAAAACTAAAACAAATACTATTTCTGTCTCTTATACACACCAAAATTGAAAAATTATCAATTGGATCCTCCAAACTAAAAATATATTCTAATTTGCCCTCCAAATTGTATTCCATTACAAAATAAAAAAAATAAAAAAAAATACTACTAACTTTTTAAAAGCACACAAATTTAAAATATATTTTCAATCTTAATGATTACTTTACTGTTAGAATAAAACTTTTGTATTCCATTTTATATCCATTTTTTTAAGAATGAATTTTAAAAACTATATAGGTATGCAAGTAAAACAAGTTTTGGATAAATAATTAAGTTAAATACATAGTAGGAATTATCTTTAAACAAAAAAAGTAGTATTTATCACATATAAAACTTCTACAATCTTTTGAGAGAATAATTTTGAAATCTTTTTCTATGTTTGATTAAAAAAAAGGAACAAATTAAAAGAACAAACTAAACATAAAAATAGTTGAAAGTGTCAAGGCCATCTAAATTTAAATTAACAAGGACATTATACTTCATAGATATTGTCAGTATCTTTTCCTTCCTTCCACCAATGCCATTTGTTTTGTCTCTAATGTCGTTGTCTAGACTTTGTAAGGAATAAAGAGATTTGTTCTCCAGAATATGAAAATAATTTGGTTTCTGTGTGGTTTACTGAAAAACAAATATAATGTCAAATCTTCTTTTCGATTATTGTCAAACTGATTGGATGACTTGGGTGTGAAAAAAGTGACGTATACCTATTTTATTTTTCTTAAAAAATATAATCCTTATCATGCAATTCATACTTTATTTTTAGTTACGTTTTCACACATCAAATAATTAAAGTATACACATATTTAATCTAAGTTATGCTTTTCCTATAATCAAAAATCAATTCCTAAATTATACTTATTAGCTAAAACTCTTAATAGATAATTATTGCCCTCTTATAAAAAAATATTGTTATTGTCTTTGTACTTGTAAATATCTAGTGTTAAATATTAGTAACCGTATAAATTATATACTACAAAATAGTATATCAATTCAGTAACTAATTATATTTTAATTAAAGTGTGTCACACCCTTGACCAGCACTTACCAGGAACGTGCCATTTGTCGTATCTGTGAAACCATACTCCCACGAACACGAGACATCAATCATATATCAATAAATCTCAAATATTACTAATAAGAGTGAAAATGCCTATTCATAAATAGTAACCAAAAGAGTGCAGTACTTATTCCATTTAATAAATTCTAAAGTGCAAAAATACTAAATAATGTCATGAGCATGCAGGCTTGACTGATTTCAATATCCATTAACTCTACTAAAATCCTACCACTAAACAATCTATTTGTAATGGTCTTCCTTATCTGAGTGTGCCTAAACTTCGTCCTTTAAGATAACATACTCGTACTCGTCGTCTGTACAAAAACATAGGGAATGGGATGAGTGACAAGTTGCCCAGTAGATAGTACATACTCCCTGCTAGATCATGTAGTAACATATTTATACTTTCACAGTCATGTTACACTATCGCGTGCTTATGTTTTCAAGAAAATCATATTTTCAAAATCATTTATAAAATCATTATCTAATGCTTTGGAATACTCAAAAATATACTATAATCATAAGTAGTCATTCTCATTTAACGAATTTCATAATCATACATACATCAAGTATTCATTTTTATAATCATCAAATCATGTTAGTTCATGTATCACTTATCAGAGGAGGCTCAAAGCTAACTATGCATTCATCGACTACTGAATACTCAGTCTAGTGTTTGACCTCACTAGAAAAGGTTGTCAAGAGGTTTCCGTGGAACCCCTTGACGGTTTCTCTAATCATTATCGTTATCACTTTGTCAATATCATTACCATTATTGTTGTCATTGTCATTATCATTATCATTATCATTATTATAATCATGATCATTTTCATAATTATAATCATAATTAATCGGAGAATGCAGGACTATAATCCCTACCGACTATCTCATGTTTGTTTAAAGCCTTTATTCATTTATGTTTTACCCATACATTGCACACATATCATACATATTCAAAAGCATGCATGTATCACATTTTTATATAACTTTAAAACCAAGCAAGTCAAATAGTCATACATGATCCAAATTTTCATGGCAAAAATATTTCTTTCATAAAACATAATGTTCGTCAAATGACTTTGAAATTCATGTAAATTTATAAAACAATTTTAAGAAATATCAAAGTTCATAAAACAATTTAGAAATTAAGGGGGTAAGCATTACCTATTTCAAATGAGCTGGATAATCGTACTTAATCTTGACACTGATATTTTCCTAGAAGAAATCATGATATTCTATCATTAATGAATACTTAATAAACTCTTAATCCAACTCACTATAAACCTATTACAAATTCTTAGGGACCATGATTGATTTAATACTTTAAATATTTTAAGATTCATTAGTGATGTAAAAATGTGAAAAGCACTTTTAGTTTGCTTAAATATAATAATATAATCTCTTAAAATTGTCAAAATAACTCAATTGATCCTTACTAGGTTTAGTCAATTCAATTTCTGCCGCAAAATAAATTTTAGTTTACTATTACAAGTTTTTAGAAACTCTAGTATCATCTTTGAAACTTTTAGAAAAGACTTTAGGATTTTCTTATATAACTATATATAATAACAAGTGTCTCTATACAACTTTAGAAAAATATTTGTTTTTTATTATAATTTGTAAAACATTTATTAGATTTTAGTATAATATCTTAAAACTTTCGGGCCACAGTATAATTTTTTAGAAACTTCAAGGGTTTAAAAAAATAATTTTTGAGTTCTGGACTTTCTTGGTTCATTTAAAAATATTCTGGGTAAATCTACAATACTTAAAAAGTCACCAAGGACCTAATCTGGCCATTTAAAACCATAAGGGGCCATTATAAAATACCAAATAACTACAAGCTTCAAACTGCAAATTCAGCAATGCATCATCTCCTTCCTCGGTTTGGACTCTGTTGCTGCAACTCAACTTTAGCGATCTGCAACTCTCTCTCTCCCTTTTTTTCTTTCTTTTGAAATCAATTTTCCCTTTTTATTTTTTTTGTAGAAAAGTAAATCCAAAAATTCAAAATTAATTCAATATAAATATAATTATTAATCCACAATAATTTCTTAAATTCAAATTATTTAGATATGAAAACACTATTTTAAATAGCAATTAAATTCGCAATAGGCATAAATTAGTTTATATCTGGTCCCTAATAATCTACACAATTAATCTATATATAAAAAAAATTCTAATAAATCTATAATATTTGAGCCTAAAATGATATAAATAATAATTACAAATATATATATATATATATATGTGTGTGTGTGTGTATATATAGGATAAGAAAACTTAGGAGGTGTTTGGTTCACATTCGGGAATCGGAATCGGAATGGGAATCATAAACCCCACTATTGGTATGGGTTTATATCATTCCCCCTTACTTGTTTGGTTTAACATAGGAATAGGTTTCATTGTATTAATAAGTTACTCAACTTGAAACCCATGGCACAAGTGGGGAATGAAAGTGGGTATTTTCTAACACTTTCATTCCCATAGAATGATTCTCATAGTGTTCAACCAAACACCATCTATGTGTATCATTAACTCTGATTCTCATTCCCCCCTCTCATACCCATAAACCAAACACCTCCTTATTAGTTTGTTGGAAAAATTCTTCTTCTTTCTCCTACAAATTTTTTGAAAAATATATTGTAGTTTTTCAGCCCTGAGAGCCAATATTTATAGGCAAATTATTCCAACAATTTCTCCAATAATATAGCTAAGCTAGTTTCTGAAATTCACCAGGATAATTACTCTAGTATTAATTTCCTACTAAAACTGTATTATTCAATATACCTTAAATATTTATTTTCCTACTTATTATTTTTGCCAAAAAAAATTTGCGGGTATTACATTCTAACCCTCTTATAAAAAGTTTCGTTCTCGAAACTTAGGCTTCCCTGTCATGTTATCCACATAAATCAATTATCTCCTAACAGCACAAAGTCTCATCTCCTTACACCACATTCACGTGACACGTACTTTGGCAATAAATTAACTAATAATATACCTTTTGTAACATTATTCAAATTTCCAACCTCATCCACAGCCATGCAATTGACCCTAGCATTAGCCTTAGGTAGTATCTTTCTTGGTTCCACATTTCTTCTAATGTTACCCTTCTCATTTGGACACTCCCATTGACGATGTTCAATTTGATCGCATTTGAAGCACGTTCCAGTCTTAACCAACATTCTTCATAATGGCACTTGTGGCAATAGTCACATTCACGTTGGTTATTGTTCCCTTCAATTCTCAGTGGTGGTGGCGGTACACGCTTCCTCTTAAGTGCTTTCCCGATATGTTTTTCAGACACATTCGATCCAGCAACTACCAGACTTTCAATGGTTTGACCTTTCTTTCCGTTATTCTCTTCATCAAGCCTCTTCATATTAGCCTCTACTCTTAACAAGTATTAAACAACTCATTATAGTTAGGAGTATTGGCACTAGAAATTTTATACGGCATACGACTAGTTAACCCACGTCTAAACCTAACCATTTTCAATTCTTCGTTTTCCATGATAGTGGGCACAAAACGTCCCAAAGTGTTGAACTTATTAGCATATTGAACAATGGACATGTCTGGGGTTTGCTTAATGGGAATTATACCCCTCTATTTTCTGTTTACACACAGCTAGTGGAAAGAAATGATTTAGGAATGCCACTCTAAACTTAGTCCAATCAATAGGGAGTGTGATAGTTACTTAAACCATAGCTCACCACTTTTCTACCTCTTCAACAAGATTTGTTTAACCACTAGGTGCTTCATTTCCATTGGTACTTGTAATAACTCAAAATTATTTTTTTCTACTTCACCGAGCCACTTCTTGACATTATCCGAGTCCACTTGTCCATCAAAGGTAGGCACATGTACCTTTTCCATCCTCTCATAGTAAACGTGAATATTGGTTTGCATTTCTGCACTAGCTTGAACAGCTTAGGCTTGCACTTGCACATGTCTTTGAACAACTTGAGCCATATTAGTAATGGCGATAATAAACTCAGCAGGTACATTCATAGGGGTCACATTGTTTCCTACTCTAAATCCAGAATTGAAAGTAGGGTTTGTACTTGCACCACCACTTCCTCCTGGTGTGCCTTCAATGTTATTTTGGTAGCCTAGATTGTTCTTATTAGCCTCAGAGTTATTGGTTCGTGATCTGGTTTGACGTGCCATGTCCTACACCAAAGATTCAAGGGTCAGTTTTCCAACTTATCAAAACTACGAAGGAGTGTACTCGTAGTAATCTAAATATAATCATCATCAATCACTATCAAAACATGAGTCGTCAGACCAACTTCAATAATTCACTATAAACGATGTAGCTATTTATTTATTATTTCTTTTAAAGGATTTCCAAAAATTCTTTCTCACATATTATTCAGTCTTAACTCGTGTCAAAGCTTAATGTCTTATTAATAGGATCTATTAGACTTAGTACTTTATCATATAACTCTAGTTGCTTGACCATTACTTTTTGTTCAATAACTTAATCCTAACTCCCAAATCCATTGACTATCGATATTATGGGATTTCATTTATTTCTTCTTTAACTTAACACAAAATCTATGGCTATGATTTTTACACATTTTCATTGCATCAAAATCACTTAATATTCCTAGTCCTATATTTCTTACTCATCTTGTTTCCTTCTAAGACTCATAGACTAGTATCTTAAGTATTAACCTAAGACGCACTACAGATATCATAACCTAAGCTCTGATACCATTAAAAATGTCATGCCCTCGACCCGCACTTACTAGGAACGTGCCATTCATCCTATCCGCGAAACCATACTCCCACGAATATAATGCATCAGAATTATATATCAATAAACCTCAAATATTAATAATAAGAGTGAAAATGTCTATTCAAAAATAATAACCAAAAGAATGCAGTACTAATTCCATTTAATAAATTCTAAAGTGCAAAACTACTAAATAATGTTAAGAGCAAGCAGGCTCAACTTATTTCAATGTAGATTAACTCTACTAAAATCCTACCACTAAACAATCTAACGGTCTTTGTTATCCGAGTGCGCCTAAGTTTCGTCTTTTAAGGTAACGTACTCGTACTCGTTGTCTATACAAAAAAATAGGGAATGGGGTAAGCGAGATCATGCAATTACATATATATACTTTCACAATCATGTCATATTACCGCATGCTTATGTTTTCAAGAAAATCATATTTTTAGAATCACTTATAAAATCATTATCTAATACCTTTGAAATACTTAGAAATATACTATAATCATAAGTCATTCTCATTTGACAAATTTCACAATCACACATACATCATGTATTCATTTTCATAATCATAAAATCATGTTAGTTCATGTATTCACTTATCAAAAGAGGCTCAAAACTAATCATGTATTCATCGGCTGCTGAATATTCAGTCTAGTGCTTGTCCTCAGTAGAAAAGGTTGTCAAGAGGATTCCATGGAACCGCTTGACGGTTTCATTAAACATTATCAATCATTGTCATTATCATTATCATTATCATTATTATAATCATGATCATTTTCATAATCATAATCATAATTAATCGCAGAGTTCAAGACTATAATCCCTACCGACTATCTCATGTTTGTTTAGAGCCTTTATTCATTTATGTTTTACCCATACATTGCACACATATCATACATATTCAAAATCATGCACGTATCACATTTTTATATAGCTTTAAAACGATGCAAGTCAAATAGTCGTACATGATCCAAATTTTCATAGCAAAAATAATTCTTTCATAAAACATAATTTTCGTAAAAATGACTTTGAAATTCTTGAAAGTTTATAAATCACTTTTAAGAAATATCAAAGTTAAAGTGAAGAATAAAACAATTTGAAATTCAGGGGGTAAGCACCACCACCTGAAATGAACTGGATAATCGTACTTAATCTTGATGCTGATATTTTCCTATAAGAAATCATGATATTCTATCATTAATGAACACTTAATAAACTTTTATTCCATCTCATTAAATTCTTAGGGACCAAGATTGATTTAATACTTTAAATATTTTAAGATTCATTGGTGATGTAACAATGCGAAAAGTACTTTTAGTTTGCTTAAATATAATAATATAATCTCTTAAAGTTGTCAAAATAACTCAACTGAGTCCTTACTAGATTTCGTCAATTCAATTTCCGTCGCAAAATAACTTTTGGTTTACTATTACAAGTTTTTAGAAACTATAAGATCATATTTGAAACTTTTAGATTCACGTCAAATTTTATATAACTATATAAAATAACATGTGGCTCTATACAATTTTAGAAAAATATTTGAGGGCTTTCTTATAATTTGTAAAACATTTTTTAGGTTTTAGTATATAATTTCTTAAAATTTTCGGGCCATAGTATAATTTTCCAGAAACTTCAATGGTTCAAAAAGTAATTTCAGAGAGTTCTGGACTTCCTTGGTTCATTTAAAAATATTCTGGATAAATCTACAATACTGCATTAAAGTAATTAAGAACCTCAATCACTATCTAGAATACCATAAGGGGCCATTACAAAATACTAAATAATTACAGGGGCCAAACTCAAATTCAGCAATGCATCATCTCCTTCCTCGGATTGGACTAGTTGCTGCAACTCAACTTCTACTCTCTCTCTCTCTTTTTTTTTTTCCTTTCTTCTAAAATCAATTTTCCCTCTTTAATTTTTTGCAGAAAAGTAAATCCAAAAATTTAAAATTAATTCCATTTAAAAATAATTATTAATCCACAATATTTTCTTAAATTTTAGATTATTTAAATATGAAAATACTCCGAAATAAATAGCAATTAAATTCATAATAGGCATAAATTAGTTTATACATGATCCCTAATAATCTATACAGTAAGATTAATCTATAAAAAAATTTCTAATAAATCAATAATATTTGTGGCTAAAATAATATAAATAATTAATTACGAAAATATAGATAAAAAAAGGAAAACTTACTAGTTTGTTGGAAAAATTCTTCTTCTCCCTCCTACAAAATTTTTGAAAAATATATAGTAGTTTTTCAACCCTAAGAGCCAATATTTATAAGCAATTTATTCCTAAAATTTCTCCTATAATATAGCTAGGGTAGTCTTCAAAATTCACAAGGATAATTACTCCAGTATTATTTTCCTACTAAAACTCTATTATTATAATATATCTCAAATATTTATTTTAGTATTCATTATTTTTGCCAAAAAAATTTTGCGGGCATTACAAAGTATAGCTTGTCTAATAAAAATTAAATACTAAATGTTTATTGTTACTTTTGAATTATTACTATACAAGTTGATAGCTATTGTAGTTATATGTTGTTGATCATATTCTATCAAATAAAAGTTATAATATTGAATATCTACATAAGAGTTTTAATTTACTACTATACAAATTAATAGTTTAAACATAACGAATTAGTAACTAAATTTTACGTCATAAATTGCTAAATATTGGTAGACTATTTTTTACTCTTTTCTATTTTCGTTAAATACAATTCCTAAAGTTGTGCAAACTATATATTTAGGAGAGATTTTATTTCCTAAATTAGAAATTGTTATTTAGTATTTGCACACGAATGGTTCCTTCATCAAGTTGGTTCTAAGAGAGGTATAGGGATTCAGACATAATCAAATACCCTAATGCGCTTGATAAATCCAAAATTGTTAAAATAGAGCTTGAATAATTGAAAATATTAAAGGGTTCCAATAAATTCTATATATTGTTAATATTTGTCAAGACTACATTATCCTCTTTGACTATTAAACTTGCATAATAGATATAATAATAAACTTTAATACATTTTCTGTCATACATTGTACTCGAGTTTGATGATACTTTAAACATTTCAATTTTTAAAGTTAAATAAAGTACCAATCTGAACTTTTTGGAGAATGCTTTAAAAATTCTCAATCGCAGAAATGGACTTCTATTTTAAAAATTGCAAAGTAGATGTATTATTCGTAAGACACAATTATTTAACTCTTATGAAATTGTTTGAACTATTAAACTAGACAAATCCTTTATATTTCTAACAAAATATATCCAAAGTAAATGCATAAAACTCACCTATGAGTAAATATTTCTCTAAATTTATACGAATTATAAAAAATTCTTTGATTTAGTTAAACATTGAAACATCAGTCATATAAACAAAAAATTAAGTAAATATAAAAAATAAAAATAAAAATAAAAAATCAAACAATTAGTTTTACTTTTTAATTCATAATAATAAAAATCAAATAATTTGTATGTCAAAGTGAGCTTGAATGTATACTTTAGATAAGATGAAATACTAGTGAGAATATGCATTTGGAGAAGAGCCGAGTTTATCTTCTTGATGCATTATTCAGACCTAAGATGTCCTATATGCTTCGCGCACAGGTTTAATTCCTTGTATCGCTTCTTTTTAAATCCCAAGAAGGCATGATGTTTAACAAAATACGGTCTTGCGTTCGTGACTGTACCTTTTGTTGTATTCAGGAACGTCACAGGCCGGCAGACGGAATCCACATTCAATCGCTAAAGGCTCCAGGAGAATTGATTCCCACAGGAAAGATTGGTCTATTGTATGCCAAAATTGGGAGGAATAATATATTTCTACTTTTTAGCTCAATAATAACACTGATTATCGTTAATGCTATTGAGCGAAAAGCTATACGCAGACATATCACCTTTCGATTTAGAGCAACACAATGATGCTCAGATTACACATCATAGATGTGTATAAGTGCACAATTTACATGTATCTCTTCACTCTATAAACAATATTTTACTTTATATTTCCTTCTTTACTATTGATCAAATGAAATTTTTTTTGTGTTAATGCAGTTATTGGACTAACAATTGTTACATTCGAAGCTGCGTTGAGCCAGTATACTTACAGTCATTGTATATCAGATGATGGTTCCTGTTTCTTAGAGATGGCCAACGTAATTACAAACATGGAAATATTCATCATGTGATACCAAGGAAAGAGAATGAAGTTTGTGATTCAAAAAGCATATTTTCTAAAAAATAAATAAATAAATAAGC
Source organism: Cinchona pubescens (assembly GCA_025175665.1). Taxonomy (NCBI): domain Eukaryota; kingdom Viridiplantae; phylum Streptophyta; class Magnoliopsida; order Gentianales; family Rubiaceae; genus Cinchona; species Cinchona pubescens. The sequence goes on from JANKKI010000110.1 coordinate 2,223,087, forward strand.
CTCATATTTGGATTAAGTCTCTTAAGATATAGCCTCCTCCACACCTTCCCTCCCCCTAGAAACTTCCAAATAAACACACAACACAAACTGAAATTAAAGTGTAAAACCTAATAAGCCAAAGCACAACAAACAAATGAAGGAATAAAGGAACGCCAAAGCATGCCCGAAGTTAAGCTTCTGCTGCATCTAAATCAGTTCTATGGTGCATTATTGGATAACTTTGTCACTTGACTGAGTCATAATAGAAGTTCTTAGAATCTCAGTTCCCAAGCGCCATATGATTTCACTGAATTTTTCTGATTTAAAGCTTTTCTGAATACGACTTCAAATGCTACCCATTCATAATCTTGATAAGAGGCACATTAAAAAGTGCTGTCACTTAATGAGTTTCCTGCTTGATGAAGAGAAACATATGGAGCCAGAGAGAAATTGCAAAAAAGTAAAATTCCATTGCATGTAAATCAGGAGTGAATTGCAGAATGCTGCTTCAACCTTTTATCAAGAGAACAACAATTTCTATGGTGAAAAGTAATAACAATGCAAAGAAGAAGATTATTATGATGATTCCAAGACGAGAATCATATATGGTAATGACACTCTATAAAGGATCAAATAAGAAGCCTGCCCAATGCACACCCTGCTGAGTACGTCTATTGATTATGTCTAAGATACCAAATAATCTTTCACAACATATTAAAAGATAATTCTTCCCAATTATACATCATTGTATCCTACATCTTCATGACTACATTTATTAAAGGCAAAAATAATGGTTATAAACTGATCTTCAGCTGACACATTTTTATGTACTAAAAAAAATGCACGTACTTCGCACGAATGACAAAATGATAGTCATAGGATATTTTTAAAAAATTATATTTAATTAGAATAAACAAATTTACAGTTTCCCAAACAAATGCGCACTGTACATTCATTTTTCTGTGGAACATTTTAAACATATACTAAATGATATTGTTATTTACTGTTGAATACTGTTTTAAATTTGATTGATTTTGGATATTATTTATATCTTTAGAGTTTATACTGATTGATAAATTTGAAATTGATTTTGATTGTTATCAAAGTTTGATCAACTAACAGATCTAAACATTGCAATTGAATGAGACTTTTAATTTTATGAGGAATTTTATAGATTAATTCCTTCAAGCTCCATACTCATATGCTATGTGATGAAACTCTATCTTGAATATCTAAAATTGGTTTCATGAGAAATTAGACCATTAAAATTGTCCCTTTCATTAGACAGTATATATATATATATATATTACTATATATATATATATATATATATACTAGTAAAGTGTAAGTGCTTTTTACATACATTAAATGTGAGAATTAACATCAGATTATAGTATTCTAAATTTATCAAGCAATATTCAATCTAAATATCATTGAACACTAATAAAAACTCACAGACTAAATAGAAACATTTTTTATTTTGGAAAAAAAAACTAATTTAGTCCCTTATTTTTGGGATATCAACCAATTTAATCCTTTATCTATCTCAACAAACTAATTTGGTCCTTATCTTTAAAAAAAATAACTAATCTAGGACCTATGACGAAAATCATAGACAAATTAACGAGTCAAGACACATGATAATCATGTGCCTATTAATATAGCGCAGATACGTTGTCAAAAACTCTCTTAGTTTGTTCACAATTTTCATCAAAAGCCTTGAATTAGTTACCTTTTATAAGAATGATAGACCAAATTGGTCTGTTTCATAGATAAAGAATCAAATTAGTTGATAATTCAAAGATAAGGGACCAAATTGGTCTTTTTCCCTTATTTTTCCTATGGAAGGAAAACAGCCTAAGTTTATAATTAGTCTTTTTGTTATATTATGTAGGAAATTTCTTTCCTTTTTCTCCTTTGTTGAGATTGAATTTGTCATTATTTATTTTTGTGATAATTTTCCACATCTCTTTAGTCATTACACAAAATTATTTGTCATATTTTCTCAAAATCAATGACATTTTTCTAAAAATGAATCTACATTGATTGCCAGTATAAATACAATAATTAAAAGCTGTAACTAAATTAGCACACTAGTTCATTTTATATGAGGCATATACCGCAAATATCTAATCAATATTTTTTTTCTTAATTTTGGATTTGTCTTTGTCTTTTATACTTATTGTTTATTTGTGAGACAAATTCCCAATCATTTTGGATCTTTTATTTATTTCTCATAACTTTTCTTGTGTCAATTCATTATCTATATCTATACTATATATAAAGTATGAGGGGATCATTTGGTGTGATGTCATTATTTGATTTGTCAAATCTACCCTTATTAGTGTAATAATTTTTCATCTATATTATATATAAAGTAGGGGTCATTTAGTGTAATGTCATTATTTGATTTGCCAAATTTACCCTTATTAGTGTAATAGTTTTTCATAAGTACTATTTTTAGATAACCACCAATAACTACTTTTTTTTCTTTTTATTTTTTAAAATTACACACACAAAGTGTGCCTCACCCACTAGTGATTAATTACCTCTACATTCTTATTACGACATTTTAGCGTGTGAATGTTAATGTTCAAAATGGCTTTATTCACGGCACTATAATGTTTAAAAAATATATATAGGTGACAAATTTAATTTCCACTAGAAATTATACAATTTTAACTTTAGTATTAACCTTAATCGTGCAAGTGATTGGAGAAAATTTACAAACCCCACGTCTTTAACTCCTTGGAGGAACAAAATCTATCTTTATCTAAAGTCAAGTTTTAGAGTAGGTTTACCAATACAATTTTGAATTATCTCCAATGAATAATGTAAAATCCCAAATAAATCGATTCATCAAATAAGGAAAGTTGATTTATTAGCCAAAACTAAATTATTTGTACAAATATCCAGGAATTCATGGCGTAAGGGACTACTATCGATAAAAGAAACTAAAGATAATTGAATTCTGAGTCTTTACTAAAATGATGGCCTATATCCTTATCATCAACTATGAATTGCATAATGGTTAGGGATATATTAGGAGGAGAGTTTAGGGAGTATGTTTAAATCTCATTTAACTACAGATTGAAGGAAGCAAATTTCTTGTATACATCAAGTACTTGAGAAGAAGCTTGTTAACTTTTAGAAGGGTTTTCATTTATATATTAAAATCATAGTATAAATCTTTCTTTGCAGGTGGATCCATTGCAATAATATTTAGATTATATTCAATTAGCTAGAAAAATAAAGTATTAAAGAATTTTTTAAGTATGACTGTGAATGAACTGAAAACAAACTTTGGCATAGATTTTCAACTCTTCCTATAGTGTTGCAATATTTATATAATGTATAATAGTCATTGGTTTAATATTAAATATTATGAAATTACTACAATCCAAATCTATCTACACATAACCAAGTTGTTGTCTAAATTAGAATACATTTTGAAAAAGTTAAAGCAAGACCTTCCTGTTTATAAGAGTGGTGACCAAATAAAATTTAAATGAACTATGGCATCGAATTTCTAAAAATGAATGAAAGATCCCTAGTTTTAATTACTTATGCCATATTTAATCAGCACAATTTGAAATTAGTTGTTGTGACAAAATATAATTAATTTCATACAACCTAGTTATATTTATGAATATACAAAATATCATAGCTAGCAACATGAAGATGTTAAAAAGTAATGGCTAAATACAGTAAATGTCCTTAAATTTTGGGTTGTTTTACACTAAACCTCTTAATATTATTTTTCTTGCTTTACTCCTTTGACTAAAGTCAAATGTGACTCCGCCATTAGTCAAATTTGACTCTAAAAGGTTAACCATGGTAAATCCAATTAAAATTTAAGCGAGAATTTACTTTAATACCTCAGATAAGTTTTGTATCATTTATCTAATACTTTGGGATAAAAATAAAATGTAATAATGTTATTAATATTCTTAAAAATATAAGTATGCTTCAAATTCATTAATATTCTTATTTTTGAATTATGCTTTCTTCAATATTTAAAACTTAAAACACGATGAAATAATTAATTTTAAAATTTTTGATGAATTATTAAAGTTATTTCATCTAAATTATTTTAATTAGAATTTTAATTTATATGTATGAAGTTATTTCATATAATTTAGGTGATCGTTGAATTATATTAACAAGAAAAAAAAAGGAAGAAGAAAATTATTTTAAATAAACATAAAGAAACCAAAAAGAAAACATAATGATAAAACTTTGATAGATGTTTATGGGTTTCGTATATTTAAAAATTTACTTTTACATAAAAATAAAAGTATGATAAAAGAGATGCCGACCAATCAAATTAAATCAAAAACTCTATAAATGAATTTCCCAAATATCTTATCGCAACAAATAACCCATTTATGATTGGGTTAAAAATAGACTTTGTGACAAAGCTTTAGTACACAGGACTTTAAAATAGCTAATCGAATATGTCAATTGATATAATCTAGACGTCTATTTTTTTGGAGAAGAAGGGATCAAGTATAGAAGCATTGTACGTCCGGTAAAATCCCACATGGCTTGTACAGAAAATTAATCCTAATAGTTTTGGAGTATCAATTTAATTTTGTTATGTTTCATTCGCAAGGGAGACTAACAATTTGTGTTTAACTCAAAGAAGGATTAACCACGGGGTGAGGAAGTTTCACTCAAAGGGGACTTGGAAATGACCTCCCTGTCCACTATTTGGGATTCGTAATTTTTTAATTTATGTGTATAATTGGTAGATCAAATAAGAAAGAAATACTAAATGGAAAAACACAACTGTCTATTATTTATAATAGTATAGAGTATAAATTGATTGCTTGATTTTTATTGTTATGAATTGAAACATAAAGCATATCTGGAGATACTGGTTGTTTGAATTTTTAATTTACTTAATTTTTTACTTACATATAATTTTTGTTTCAATGTTTAATTAAGACAAAGAATTTTTTGTAGTTAGTACGCGTTTAGAGAAATATTTGGTCATATGTGAGATTTATGCATTTGTATTAGATATACTTTGTTACAAATATAAGAGATTTGTTTAGTGTAATACTTCAAGCAATTTCGTAAAAGCTAAATACTTGTGTCTTGTGAATAATATATATACATTGCAATTTTTAAAATAAAAATCTATTTTCTCGATTGAGAATTATTGAAGCATTTTACAATGAACTCATTGATACTCTATTTAATTTCAAAAATAAGAAAGTTTAAAATATCTTCAAATTGGAGCACAATGTATGACAAGAATATATTAGAATTTATTATTATATCCATCCTGTAAGTTTAGTAATTAAAGAAGGTGATGTAGTTTGAAAAATGTTGACAATTTATAGAATTTATTGGAATCTTTTATTCTCTTCAATTGTTCAACTTCTATCCTAATAACTTTTGATTTATCAAGTGCACGATTAAAATATTTGATTATTCTTGAATCCCTGTAATCTCTTCAATTATTCAACTTCTATCCTAATAACTTTGGATTTATCAAGTGCATTAATTAATCTGATTAGAATTGAATCCCTGTACCTCTATTGGAACTGACTTGATGAACGAACCATCTGTGTGTAAATAATAAATAGTAATTTTTAATTTAGGAAATAAAACCTCTCTTAAATATATAGTTTGCATAGCTATAGGAATTATATTATAAAAATAGGAAAAAAGTGAAAATAGTTTACCATCATTTAACGATTTAGGGTGTAACATTTAGTGATTAACTCATTATGTAAAAACTATCAACCTTTATAATAGTAAATAAAAAGGTAGATATTCAATATTATAAATTTTATTTGTGAGAATAAGATAAATCCTACATGTAGCTACAGTGGCTACCAACTTGTACAATGATCATTAAAAATAACAATAAACATTATAGTATTTAAATTTTATTAGAATAATTAGTAAGTACTGATTTGATATACTTATTTTTTAGTATTTAATTTATATGGTTATTAATATTCTGCATTATATATTTTTAGGATCAAAGACAATAACAATAATTTTTGTAGGAGGACAATTTTAACTAATATAATTTAGGAACTAATTTTTATTATAGAAAAAATATAATTTGGATTAAATATGTGCTAATTATTCAATTCATAAAAAGAGAACTAAAAAGAAAGTAAGAATTGTAAAGATTTACTGTTATGTTTTTTTAAGAGAAATAAAATAGGTGTACATTACATTTTTCTCCTCCTTTCTTACTCATCCAAACAGTTTAAAAATAATAAAAAAATAGATCCTATATTATATTTATTTTTTAGCACACCACCTAGAAGCCAATTTCTTTTCATATTCTAGACAATGAATCTCTTGCATCGTTACAAAGTCTAAACAACAACATTAGAAATAAAATAAATTCATTAGCGGAAGAAAGGTGAAGATGTTGACAATATCTATGAAGGATAAAATTTTTGTTAAGTTTTCAAGTTTATAATAGAAAAGAAATTGACTCTAAGCAACTTTGTTTCTCCTTTGTTCTTATGTTTTTTGTTTTTTTTCCCTTTTTGTATCAAAATAAAAAAAAGAAAGACTTCAGAATTATTCTCTCAAAATAGTCCAAAAATTTTATACACGATAGGTCCAACTTTTTTTATCAAAGATAATTCCTACTATTATTTAATTTAATTCCTAATCATAAAAAAATTTTATTTGTATACTTGTATAATTTCTAAAAATTTTCATTGAAAAATGGGTACTAATAGAACTCTTTATTCCGTACAAAAATCTTATTCTAACAATAAGTAATCACTATGATAGAAAGCATATTTTAAAAATTGTGTATTAGAATATAGTTTAAAGGGCAAATTAGAATAGTTTTTTAATTTAGAAAGTAGAATTCACTATCATGTAGTTTTGGAGGCCATATTGGGATATTTGTTTTAGTTTTGAGGACAAAATTGAGACTCTTTGAATTTGAAGGACTACATTGGTATTAGTATTAGAATTTTTATCAATTTAGGGGACCAAATTGAGACTTTTTCAATTTAAAAGGCATATTGAGATTGTTACTTAGTTGCAATGGCCAAAATGATATTTAACTTTTTAAATTAAAATAATTGTTTTCCTTCATTTTCTTTATTTTTCAAATGAATTTTACTTTTTCTTTTAATAGTTGTTAAACTATTAATTTCTTTAATTTTATATAAATATTGTCTAGTCTATTAATATAACCACAACATATGTATATTGATACTAATCATATGCATAATTCTATTTAATGATTCATTCCATTAAGTTTTTTTTTTTTTTTTTTGATAACTTTATTTAATACTCATCTTCAATTTCTGAATCTATCTCAAAATTCTACTCCATGAGAAAATTTACTTCAATCAAATTTAATTCTAAATTAAATGTCAAAAAGTTAGTTTTTATTTCATCTGTATGTGCCTTAGTGGATTTTTTTTTTCTTTTTAAGGGTCCAAAAGTATAGGTGAAACATGCAAATTTATTTTTCAAGTAAATTTTATATATTTATTATTACTTGATTTCTAAAACTCATCCTAAAAAATATCTAGACTCTGTTTAATTTCTAAAACTCATTTCTAATATTCTATTACATAAGAAAATTTATTTTAATCAAATTTATTTCCTAGTATGAAGTTTTAAAAGTAGGTTTTATTTCTCTTTTACTCGTTGAGAAGTATTTACACAAGTAGCCTAAAAAATTATAAAAAGGCATTCAAATTGGAAACATAACAAAGTTATTAAATTTTATAGAGATGGTAACTTAGGAAAGAAAATCTAAAACTAAATCAAATTCTTTCATTCATTGTAATATATATTCAATAAACTTTTTTAATAACTATAGAAATATTCAAATAAAGGTAAATAGAATATGGAATTTTAAATTCTAATATGTGAGGAAATTTTCTTTAATTAAACTTAATTCTAAATATCAGAATAAAAAATTAGTTTTATTTCCAATGTACCTTGTATGAGTTTTTCTCGTTAAGATCCAAAAGTATAAATGAAATATATAAATATATTTTCAAGTAAATTTTATTTATTTTTATTATTGCTTTATTTCTAAATCCATCCTAATAATATTATTTCTTACTCTTCTTTAATTTCTAAAACTCATTTATGATATTCTATTAAGAAGGAAATTTACTTCAATAAAATTTATTTCCTAATTTAAAGTCTTAAAATATGATTTATTTTCTCTTTTATTCTTCGTGGAGTACTTAAATAAATAGCTTAAATAATTATAAAAAGGACATTCAAGTTAGGGGATATAACAAAGTCATTAAAATTTATAATAAAGATAATTTCAGAAAGAAAATCTAAATCACTAAATCATATAAAAACTCTTTTAATATTACTAGTCTAGGAACACGTGCTTTTTGTTTGACAAATACTAATTGTTTAATTTTTGTTGCATGAATTAAAATGTAAAACATATTTGGAGATGATAACTGTTTGGTTTTTTTGTTCACTTAAATTTCGCTTATAGAATTGAATATATTTTAGCATTTAACTAAACCAAAGAATTTTTTGTAGTTCATATGACTTTAGAGAAATATTTGTTCATAGGTGATTTTTACACATTTTTTTTTAGATATACTTTGTTAGAAATAGAAGAGATTTAGTTTGGTCAATAGTTCAAGCAATTTTATAAACTCAAAATAATTGTGTCTTGTGAATAACACATTTACTTTATAATTTTTAAAATAAAAATCTATTTTCTCGATTAAGAACTATTGAAATATTCTACAATGAGCTCAACAATTATTCTATTTAACTTCAAAAATAGGAAAGTTTAAAATATCACCAAAATATAGCACAATGTGTGGTAGGAAATATATTAGAGTTTATTATTATATCCATTCTATAAATTTAATAATTAAAGATGGTAGTGAGTCTTGAAAATGTTGACAATTTATAGAGTTTATTGCAACCTTTTATTCTCTTCAATTATTTAAATTCTATCCTAACACTTTGGATTTATCATGTGCATTAAGATATTTGATTGTTCTTGAATCCCTATACATCTTTTTGAACCAACTTGATGAAGGAATCATTCGTGTGCAAAAACTAAATAACAATTTCTATTTTAGGAAATAAAATCTCTCTTAAATATATAATTTGCACAAGTACATGTATTATATATATCATGAAAATAAGAAAAAAGTGAAAAATAATCTACTCATTTAGCAATTTATGGTGTAAAGTTTAGTGATTAATTCACTATATTAAAATTACAATATGTATAGTAGTAAATTAAAAGGTAGATATTTAGTATTATAAATTTTATTTGATAGAATAAGATAAACTATATATAGTTGCAGTGGCTATTAACTTGTGTAGTAATAAATTCAAAAGTAACAATAAATATTTAGTAGTTAACTTTTATTAGACAAAATACACTTTAGTTAAAATCTAATTAGTAACTAATTTGATATCCCTATTTTTAGTATGTTATTTATATGATAACTAATATTCAACAATAAATATTTACAGGTAGATTAATAAGACAATAACTAATTTTTTATGAGAGGATAATAATTATCTATTAAGAATTTTATTTAATATGATTTAGGAATTCTATTTGATTATAGGAAAAATGTAATTTAGATTAAATCTATATTTAAATATTCAATGTATGAAAAGGAAACTAAAAAAAGCAATAATTTTTAGATAAAGATTATGTTATTTTAATAAAAAATAATAGGTACGGATCACATTAAAATTTACCATCTTTCTTATCATCAAGAGAATTTTACAATAATAAAAAAGATAGGTTTTACAATACTCCTATTTGTTTTTTAGTAGTTTATACAAAAGTATTAATAAAAAAAAGATTTTATACACAATTTCTTTCATAATTACAAAATCTAGACAACAACATTAAAGACAAAATAAATGGCATTAGAGAAAGAAATGTGAAAATATTGACAATATTTATTAAGGATAATGTCTTTTATAATTCAAGTTTAGCTGGTTTTGAGGATTTTAAGAAAATTTTGTGTCTCCTTTGTTCTTTTATTAAATCTTTGATTGAAATAAATTGTCAAAATGCAAAAAAAGATTTCAGACTTATTCTCTCAGAAGAAAAAAAGTTTTATACATGATAAGTAAAAATTTTAATTTAAAAATAATTCCTATTTTTATTTAAATTAATTCCTAATTCTAAAAAAGTATTATCTTGATAATTCTATAATTTCTAAAATTAATCCTTGAAAAATGGATGTATAGAACTCTCTATTTTGTACAAAAAATTTATTTTAATAGTAAAGTAATCATTAAAATTGAAAGTATCATTAAAGTAAAAATCATTTACAAAACCACAAACTCAGAGTAACATGTAAAACCCATTTTTAACAAAATCATATTAAAAATGAATCCCAAATTGTGATCCTTAATTGGTCGGATTTCGTTCATTCTTTTCTGGATCAAGTGATACATTAATGACATTTGTCACTTTGACACTTTGTATAAATGCACTCTATTTTAAAATTGTGTGCTTTTAAAAGGTTTAATTATATTTTTGGTATCGAAATACAATTTGAAAGATAAATTAAAACAAAGTTTCAATTTGAAAGGTCGAATTCATAATCTTTCAATTTTGTATGCTATATTGGGACATCAGTTTTAGTTTTAGGAACCGAACTGATATTCTTTAAATTTGGAAGACTATATTGAAATATTTAGTCAGTTTGAAAGGTCAAATCAAGATTTTCCCAATAAAATCTGTCTCTTTACACATTTTGCTTAATTTGAATGGCCAAAATGGTATTTAACTCTTTAAAATTAAAATAATATTGCCTTCCTTTTTTAACTTTATTTGTCAAACAAAATTTTCCTTTTCTTTTAATATTTGTTAATAAACTATCAGTTTTTTAATTTCATGTAAATATTGTCTAGTCTATGAATGTATCCACACTTATATACGTTGATAATAATTATATGCATAATTTTATATAATGAGAAATTTTTATTTCATTAAGTTTTTTTTTTTAAACTTTATTTAATATTCGTCTTCAGGTATTTTTAAATCTATCCTCGAATTCTACTCTATGAGAAAATTTGCTTCAATAAAATTTAATTGTAAATGAAATCTCAAAAAGTTAGTTTTTATTTCATATGCACCTTTATAGAATTTTTTTTTTCTCTTTAAGGGTCCAACGGTATAGTGACTCATATAAATTTATTTTTTCAAGTAACTTTTATATTTTTATTATTGCCTGATTTCTAAAAACCATCCATAAAAAAATATTTCCTACTCTTTTTTAATTTTAAAAATCATTCCTAATATTCTATTGCATAAGAAAATTTATTTCCTAATATGAAGTTGTAAAAGTAAGTTATATTTCTTCTTTTACGCTTTGAGATGTATTTTAAAATGCAATTTAATAAATACCTAAAAAATTATTAAAAAATTAATAGAAGTTGGGAACATAATAAAATCATTAAGTTTTATAGGGAGGGTAACTTACAAAAATAAAATATAAAACTAAATCAAACACATTCATTTATTAAAGTATATATTCAAATAATTTTTAAATAACTCTATTTAATATTCATATTATATTTTTAAATATATCCAAAATTTTACCTTATGAGGAAATTTACTTCAATTAATCTTAATTCTAAATATAAATATAAAAATTTAGTTTCTTTTATTATAGTATATATTCAATTAATTTTTAATAACTTTATTTAATATTCACATTTTATTTCCAAATCTATCCCAAAATTCTACAGTATGAGAAAATTTGCATTAATTAAATTTAATTGTAAATATAAGTCTAAAAATATTAATTTTATTTCCTATTTACGTTTTAAGATTTTTTTTTCTCATTAAGAGTCCAAAACTATAAATGAATATGTAGTATTTTTCAAGTAAATATATCTTTTTATTATTGCTTGATTTCTAAAATTCATCCCAATAAAATTATGTCCTACTCTTCTTTAATTTTTAATACTCATTCCTAATATTCTATTAAATAAGAAAATTTTACTTTGATCAAATTTATTTCTTAATATGGAGTCTTAAAAGTACGTTTGGAGACTCTTTGAATTTGGATCTGACTATAATACACATCTTTTTGTTAATAAGAGACAGTCAAATTGAGACCGTTTAAAATTTAAAAGGGCCATATTGTGTTTTCTTAATTTGAATGGACAAAATGGTATTTAAACTATTATCTGTTAAAATAAATTATTTTCCTTCTTTAACTTTATTTGTCGAACACATTTTTCTTTTTTTTTTAATAGTTGTTAATAAACTATTAGTTTAATTACATATAAATGTTGTCTAGTATATCGACGTGTCCTCAACTTATATATGTTGACGATAACTATATGCATAATTCTATTTAATGAGAAATTTTATTCCATTAAGTTTTTTTTTTAAACTTTATTTAATATTTATCTTTAATTTCTAAATCTATCCCTGAATTCTACTATGTGAGAAAATTTACTTCAATCAAATTTAATTCAAAATGAAGTCTTTAAAAGTTAGATTTTATTTCATGTGTACCTTTTTAGGATTTTTTTTCATAAATCCTCTTTAAGGGTCCAACACTATAGTGAAACATACAAATTTATTTTCCAATTGAATTTTATATTTTTATTATTACTTGATTTCTACAACACATCCACAAAAAAAAAAAAAAAAAAAAAAAAAATCCTACTATTCTTTAATTACTAAAACTCTTTCCTAATATTCTTTTGCATAAGAAAATTTATTTCAATCAAAATTTTTTTCCTAATATAGAGTCTTAAAAGTAGGTTTTATTTCTTCTTTTTCTTTGAGGAGTAAAATAAAAAACTATTTATATAAATAACCTAAAAAAATTATAAAAAAGGTCGAATTGGGAACATGACAAAATCATTAAGTTTTATAGTGAGGATAACTTAGAAAATAAAATGTAAAACTAAATCAAGCACCTTCTTTTATTAAAGTATATATTGAAGCAAATTTTTGAACAAGATCTAATACTCATTTTTATAAAATTTATCCCAAAATTTTACTCTACCAAAAAATTTGCTTCAATTACTCTTAATTCTAAATATGAATAAAAAATTTACTTTTATTAATTATAGTATATATTCAATTAATTTGTTAATAACTTTATTTAACATTCATCTTTTATTTCTAAATCTATCCCAAAATTCTACCCTATGAGAAAATTTACTTTAATTAAATTTAATTCTACGTATAAGTCTAAAAAATTTAATTTTACCTTTTAAGATTTTTTTTCGTTAAGGGTTCAAAAGTATAAATGAATATGCAAATGTATTTTTCAAGTAATTTTTTTTTTTTTATTATTGCTTGATTTCTAAAATCCATTCCAATAAAATTATTTCTTACTCTTCTTTAATTTCTAAAACTCATTCCTAATATTCTAATAAATAAGTAAATTTTATTTTAATCAAATTTATTTCTTAATATGAAGGTTTAAAAAGTGGGTTTTATTTCCTATTTTACTCTTTGAAAACTATTTACATAAATAGCCTAAATAATTAGAAAAAAAAGGCATTCTAGTTAGGGGATACAACAAAGTAATTAAATTTTATAGTAATAGGTAACTTTCGAAAGAAAATCTAAATCACTAAACTCTCTCTTTTATTATAGTATTATAATAAATAAGGAAACTTTACTTTAATCAAATTTATTTCTTAATATAGAGGCTTAAAAGTAGGTTTTATTTCCTATTTTACTCTTTGAAGACTAAATCACTGAATCAAACTCCTTATTTTATTAGAGTATAGATGTAGGTGCATGCATGAAGTTGGAAAGTAAAACAGGTGCAAGATAGGTAGCACAAACAATTTGATTAGAAGTCTCACATTTTTTTATGAATACTACCTACCAAAGTCCGACACAATTTGATTACAAGTCTATCACATTTTTGATGATACTATCTAACGAAGTCCACGGAAGTAAAACACTAAAAATATTTTTATGAGATAGCTAACAAATTAGAACCTAACTAAACCGATAAATATATCACCAAAGTCTACCACTGAACAATATAGATAGATGAAAAAATAGATTTTAGAATCAGTCACTTCTACTGTATGCATGAGGTTGGAAAATAGGTGTTTGGAAAATAGGAAAATAGGTGTTTGAAAAATAGGTGAAAGATAGATAACAGAACTGTGTGCATGAGGTTGGACAATAGGTGAAAGATAGATAACAGAGACAATTTGATTCCGATAAAAGATAATTAATAAAGTGGTGTAGTTGATTGGTTGGTGAGTGAAGGGAGAAGAGTGAGCGTTTGCATTGTGTTCCTATATATATATATGCTGCCTCGCAGCCTGGCTACCTGAAACATTTTATCAATCCTACGTAACACAAACTCTCCATTTGTCATCCATTTTTTCTTAACTTTCACGTATCATCACTCCCTTAGTATCATCACTCCCTTAATTCATCAAAGTCCCGTAAATCCCCACATTATCATCCAAATTTATCCATTTATGAGTCCCCACGTTATCATCCAAATTTATCCATTTATGAGTTGGCAGCTAGGGATTGGGAGATTTCCTTCCAACGTATCCATTTTCTAATAGGTAAGACTGGTGCATGAAAAGGAGAGTTTTTTTACAGATGACAAACCCTTCCAAACAGTCATCTTTGCAGAAAAATCTGCCATCCCGTGTTATTGGAGATGGGCAAGCCACCCCAATATCAATCTCTTGCCTTGGATACCGGAAGTAAATTATTTTGGGTCAAATGTGCACCTTTCTTCCAAGATGATATTTCTGTAAATTATGACATTTATGATCCGCGGGTGTCCTTAACATATAGCGAAGAGATAACTTGTGACCAATATTGTGTTGACCTCAATTGTCCTTATGATGACTGTAATTTTGAAGTAAAATATATGAGCAACCACTATACAAGTGGAGGTCTTGCATAGTTTCACAGCTTGCACTAACTGAATTTTCTTATTGCAACGTTATAGGCCTCTCAACGCCACTCATTATTGAAAGAACCCATTATTATGTAGAGTTGCAAGGGTGATAGACGTCTTCGAATTGAAAGGCAAGGACTGAAAAGAACAGCTGGGAGCGGTGGTGCACTATCCTTCGATTCTCTTCGATTCCGGGACTGCCACGACCGTCCTTCAAGGTATAGGCTAGAGCGATCCACAATTTCATCGGGATGATCTGACCATGATAATTTTAACAAGGCCGGATCACAGAATTTGTTTCGACGGTAATTTATATAGGGATTTCAACTACTTTCCGATAGTAACTTTCCATTTCGTTGGTGGAGCTCGTATGGAATTGAATAAAGAAAACATTTTTATACAAATTCGTGATGAATTGGTGTGTTTGAATATTATTCCAGCAGGACAACAGGGTATTTCCTACAGTATTATCGGCATCAATGTCCAACAATACTTCTACATAGCATTTGATCTAGAAAAGAAGAAGAAGCTTTCTTTCGAGAGGATTGGTTGTGAGTTCTTGCAAGATGATAATGATGATGGAGATGATTGATTATGCAATAAATTTCAATCTTTACTTTGTTATTCTCCGGTTATTTGTTGGCTCTGCTATTTTGACTTCGTTAAAATTATGGTTATGGAACCCAAATTAATAAAGACAAGAAATAGTTAGATTGTACAAGATGAAAGTACAAGATTTTTCTGTATCGATCAAGAAATAGGGGGTTTTGTTACTGAGTTTTTAGACTCATTCATATTTCTTGGTAATGCTTCAACATCCTCATTAGCGGTGGCAAGCAAATGATTTGTGTTATATATATAATTGTAGATCATTTGATGCTTTATCTAGATGCCTTTTAAGAGACTGTTCCTTTTGTAGAAATGCACAATATAAACATTAAGTGACAGTTCATTGATTATACAGTTATTAATAATTAACTCAAGCCTTAAAAAGTTTCATGGTTACTTAGATTGCCTCATTGGATTATTTTTTCATGAACGTTTGCATCTTAGACCTGTTCATAAGCTTTTCTTTGGTCATGTATGGCCTAAAATAATCTTCCTTGTGACCAACCAAAGAGATCAAGCACTATGTGCCTAATCCCAAGAATAGCTACTTGACTTCAATTAATACCAATGTGAAGGCAATGTTTTAACTAGGGATCAGGTTTTGTAACTTCTTAGTTTATTATTTAGTTGTTCAGAAAAAGAAACAAGTACTTTGAATATCTGTCAAGTGTAGAACAATATACATAATTGAAAGAAGGTAAATATTGTTACTTGCCAGCCAAAGTTAGTAGAAGAGTCTTGTTATACTTCGTTAATATGATTCAGCTTGCACTGCCAACTTGATCCGGGTCCCTCTTTCTGCTGCTTCATACTGCTATTCCAGATATAATCAGGAGAATCCAATCAAGCCCCTTGCACTGCTGGTGGTAATGAGGAAGATCAGGGTCATTTCAATTCATGGCAAGGTCTAGTGTCAAAATTCGACAGACTGATTTTATAATTGATGAGCAGAAGTTGGACTCTGATGGGGGAAGATTCAATGTCTTGAAATTAAATTCTTCCGCCTTCTTAGGCGATTTGGCCTGTCACAGATAACATGTATGACATTTTGAGCAATGGAATTTCAATCCTCATTGCCACACGGAAACTCCCTGATACTGGTTGTGGGAGTTACCAGTTCACAGGCTTACCTTGAAGCAGCGTCATGTATCATTTCATTTGCTTCCCCTGCATACAGTTTTTTACCTATCGAAATCCACATTCTCCAGTCCATTGGACTGTGGCAAATGGAGAAGAGTATTTGAACATATTCTGTTGGTTCTGCAGATTGGCTTCAACTGATTTTAGGGTGAATCCAATTTAGTGACCGTAATGATGCACAAAAATATGTGTTTGGTAAATGAAAAATTGCAAATGCAAGCCCGCTCCATGGAGGATTTATATTTCAATATTTTTTGCATATATTACTTGTAATTGTTGATATGTAATAACTGTGAAAAAAAAAAAAAAAAATGAACTCTTACTTTCTCAATAAACAGAACAATTATACACTTCTGCTCTATTACATACTAGTAGAAAGCAAACATAGACTCAATATAAAGGGTAAGACACTAAATGCTAAGTGACAGCTAAACAGCATTTAGAGAAACAACGATGATTCTAGACTCTATTAGATACTAGAAAAGCCAACTAGACTACTAAACTTACTTAGTCCAAAAAAATGTGACTTTAATGTTCAACAGTTCATTCGTCAGAAGCATGATGGTACGTGTTCACGTCATTGTTTAAGCATAATGTTATCTCACTGTTAAATTAGACCACAAGTAAATTGAATGAGCATTTACCAGAGAAGTGGGTTCAATCAGAACAAATTAATTTCATCAATTCAGAAGTTTATTCATTTTTCATTCCATCAATTAATATTTTGTTTTAATTGGCGCTCAGCCTAATTTGCTATCCTAGAAGTTCATTCCAACTTTTCTTGTTGGGACTTGGGAGTTGGGAGGGCTTGATCCTTGAATTTTTGTGTACTGTCCATTTATTTCCAAATTAAAAGCATCATACCTGATAGAAGTACAGAGTAATTGCTTTGACACTTTCCATATGCATTTGACTTTTCTGAGTTCTTTTGGAATCTTGCTGCATATTGGTACATCATCACCATTTTGCATTACTATGACATTATTAAGCTATTCAACCGGAACGCATAGAGGGTAGGAAGCTGGTTTCTGGGCTTGGGAACAACTGAAGCAGATTAGATAAGTTTCTGAATTTCAAAGGGGCACAGAACAGTATGTGACTCATCTTGATTGATGATCTGTTGGGGCTCTGAATGGAGATGATGCCTAGGGAAACATCAAAAGATCTGAGAGGCAAACATAAACATTTGTTTCTGCAAATCAAACCCTGTTCTACCAAATAATGAAAAACTTTGTTGTGCCAAGACTGTCTTTTTCTTCAAATAATGAAACACCTATGCAAGAAAAACCTTTTATACACGTTTACCCATATGAAATCAATTGCCGCAACAATATAACAATGTGATGAAAGAACATATTCTGCAAGCCAATTTTAAGCAGTAGAATGAAATAATCACAAAAATTGTAACAGTTCTACTTTTCTAGTGATTCGGTGCTGAGGACTTCAATCACAATAGGCAGACAATTTCTAAAATATGGAGTCAAAAGTGTATTCAGATTGACGAGTTGTCCTTGTTGTAAAAGGGCTTCACTTAAACCATGAGGTTGGATACTCCAATCTCACATCCAACCTGTTCCAATATGCACGAATTCTTTAAAACATTCAAAGAACTCCAGAAACTGCATGCTTTCCAAATCTACACAAAGAAAGTACAACATACTACCTAGAGAAAGTACCAACGTTTCAGTTTGCACAAGTTTCCCTTCCCGAAAGGGGGGAAAAAAAATCATCTAAAAGTTTCTGATTTCATCAAGATCACCATGAATTTTGGCAAGTCAAATATACTCCTCAGAGTTTAACAAGAAAAGAGTGTATATGGGAGACATATTCCACAATAAATCTAAAATGTATAAAAGAAAAAATACATAAATGAGCACCCAGCACTAAAAATCTGAAAGGTCATTATCTTTATAAAATGCAACAAGGCTTTCTCTCTTCCCTCCACTTCCCAAAGCTACTGTGAAAAATTGCTGTGATTGATATGTACAATAGGGTGTAACGTAGAAGTAGAAGAAGGAGGTAACAGGACCTGGATGCAATTATTTAAAAGTTCAGTTTTAAAAAATGAAGAGACGTTACTGCCAAAAGAGAAAATAAGAGGGGAAAACAAGAAACGACAGCGTATTATACCAGAACGGGACCGCTTGGACCAAAAAGGGGCCGAATTAGGGATTAAAGGAAGAAAAGGGTATTAGGGATCGAACGTGTTAAACTACGTCGGTTTAGGGGTCATAGGAACAAAAGTCGGATTAGGGATTTAAACCAACAAGAAAAGTCCAATATGCACCAAATAACCCGGACCAAATATAACTAATCACAGGCCAACAATTTAAGAAAGAAGGCCTAAAACACCTTAATTCAATTCAAGGCCCAATGTCAACAAAACAACATCACTTATTTTAAAATACTCAAAAAAAAATAATTTTAGCCCAACTTTTAAAGTCAACCCACTAGTTAAATAGCTCCCATAGCCCCAAACGACTAATTAGTCCACTTACAAATCCCACACAATCCTAAGTAGTAGTCAAGTCCACAACTAAGACTTAACCAAATAAAGTTAAATTCATCTGGAATATATAAAACCAAATTGCAAATGAATTTCGAGATATGGCAAAATTACAAAGAACCCCCTACCCTTAACTATCGTTAACAGACCTAGCCGAAGGACTCAATTACCCTTGTGACATATCAGCAGTACATTGAACCCATATGTACAACGAGAAACTTTATTACGAGAAAATTCTATCAAATGTCATGTCAAATGGTATTTCCAAACTAATAAAATTTTACTATTTAAAGTTGTGGGTTTAAAAATAAAATGAATTGATGGACCACTATTTAAAATGTTAAAATCTCATTAATTTGAGAATATCACTTGATAGGATTTTCCCATAATAAAATTTTTCGTAATCAACAAAATATTTATAGATCCCACAACAGCTCTAAATCCCTCCCACTCCCATATTCTCCCGAGTCCTCCATTCCTCTTCTGCCTATGCAATACAACTGACAGTACAAACATTGTACTTCAACATAAGAGATTGCCTCAAGGATCAAAGTGTGTATGAAGATTGGTAAGAGGATAAGTCACATACGAGACTCCTGTTGTCCTACCCTTAAAAAAAAAAAAAAATTAATCTTCTGAATAAAAAAAATAATGCCATCATCCCCAGGTATTCAACTCATTTCCTAACCCATTACCACTAGTATAAATATTGAGATCTTTATTCAACATCATTGTCCAAATTGATTCTTTACTAATTGGTATAATCATGTTTTTCCATTTAAATTAAATAAAGATTTGAATCTTTATTCCAAAACCATGTTTCCAACCAATTACCACTTGTACAGCTCATATTTCACCAAAGCCATTATCTTCCATTGTCAAGTAGCTCCAAGTCCGATCTGCAGCACAATGAGCTTCACCCCAGCATCAATCTACCCTCCAAATCTCGAAATACTACAACCAAAATGCCAAATCTTTTTGCTAACCCATCTCCAAAAATTTATCTCGTGTCAAAGTGTAGCTAGAATTCTCTCCAAAACTTAAAAATATTAAAATGGAAAGGACAATTGGAGGATTGTGGGGTTGGAATTATGGTGTTTCCTCATATATTTTGGTGGGACAATTTTGGTGTTTCCTATGCTAATTAGTGTTGGGCTTCAATGCTTTGAGGGAGGGAGAGGGTTGTGTAATGGGAGGTTTTGGGGAAGGGGAAGGGGTGTGGTGCGGGCTTGAAGGAAGTGTTAGGGGAGGCGAAGTAGGGTATTTTTACAAGTTCAATACTAAAACACGTTATTAAGGGTATTTTGGGACAATCATACTAATTTTTTTGCTAACATCATCAATATTTTAAATGTTTTTAAATGGTAAGTTATTTGGTGATAAATCATATCATGGAGGAACTTGTGATATAATCAAACCTGGGGGTTGATTTAGTAATTTGGCTAAACCATTAGTTTTGGTTGAAACTCTGTTACCAAATTCTTGAGATTTTATTTATTTATTTAAACTAGCTGAAAATCTTAGAATTTCAAATCCTTAACCTAATAGAATTACTGAACAGAAGGGAACTCAAATACTTAATCCCAATGGGAATCGATTTCAACAAATCTCAGTGTTTATATGTTTGTGTGGTAGTATGTATAAAAGTGGCCCCAAAGAACGTAATACGATCGCAAATAATCATCTGAATACAAAGCAAAAAGTCCTTACTATCTGCAGCCAGCCATGGAAACTAGTAGAGGGCTCCTGTTGGTTTTTTTTACACTTGTGTTATTCATCTCAATAACAATCCCCCTAACATCTGCTAGCGATGACGTCGACGACAAAAAAGATGACAGCCGTCTATCTGTCGATGACTACCGAATCCTGAAAGCCATGATGGACCGATGCGTCGATATCTTCGGGGATCCGAAGCTTCACAAAGATGATAATCAACAGCTTGATGTTGCTGTTGGGGTACATTTACATAAGCTTAATCTCAAAGCTCGCTGTAACGAGTTTTTTCATTTGGTAGACTTATCATTCTCCAAGTACGGCAGAATTTCTCCCGATTGTGCTCGTAGGCTAAAGGAGGAGGTTCCGAACCAAGAAAAATTCAAGCCTAACATTGGTACTCGTGTCACTGAACAAGATACTGTATCCGATGCCCGAGTCTTGAAGCCCATAATGGAAAATTGCGTCAATTTCTACTTAGATCCTGATGATGACCATCACCCTAAAGAACAGAACGTTGTGTGCAAGAAATTTTTTGACAGACTGTATTCTTATTATGCTGCGCAAGGATGACACATCAGATGTTTATAAGAGACATTCTATAAGAACTCCCCAGGCTGTTCGCACTTGAAAGGGATGATAGAGGATATGAATATTGCTTGATTTGGGAGAAACATGGTCGTGATCGCAATTGTACTCGAAATCCTCAGAAGCTCCCCTTGTTTTGTATCAGGTGGCCCTGTCTATGAAGGCATTCAAATTGAATCATGGAGGGAAAATAATTTACCGAGACAAATAAAAAAAAAAAAAAATTAAAATTATGATTGAAAGTAGACCAGGGAATAGGAAAGTAATACGTATGTGTGCGTAATTCATTGTTTTAGTTTTAATTAAACGTGTTTATTTTTTACTAGTTAGTTTTTAATCTTTTCACTCTCTATGTAAATCAAAATAGTTAGTTTTGTTTATGTTTATGTTTATGTTTATCTTAATGAAAATTTTAAACTTTTTAATCACGTCCTGTTTTTAATTCAATTTGATAAAAAAATTTGATTCATCCATATTCAGTTTAACGAATTATTGTCAAATAGGGTATGAGACAGCATACAAAATTAGGAGAAATTACAATTTTTGCTTTATTGTGAAAAGCCTTGTTGGTTTTGATGATGGTTACTTCGATCTCAAAACATCCACATGTGTAAAAACACAATACCTTGTTGAATTCTCAATCTAAATTCTAATATATTTTGGATTTGAAATTCCAAAGCTAAATAGGTTACAATGTTGTACACATGAAATGAGGAGTAATTAAGGAAGTAAAGACATACCGAAAATCAAATTCCTAATTCTAATCCCAATGAAAATAAAACAAATACGAGAATGTATTCGATGAAGATCACCGTGTCCTACTTAGACGATGATGCGGAGCATAAGAAGAATGATGTTTTTATGTGCAAGAAATTCTTTTCCAAATTGAGATCTTGTAATATGTCCTCACAGAACATATAATAACTACGATCATGAGTTGCTAACAATATTTTGAACTAAATAAAAATATTTAGTTTAAATATTTTGAATTCATTGTTTTCGTTCAAAAATTGTTGAACTAATCCAGATCTAAGGTGTTACCGTTAATATCAGAACAAATCATATTAGTCTATAGAGGGTGAGATTAACAATATTTTGAACTAAATAATAATATTTAGTTTAAATATTTTGAATTCATTGTTTTCGCTCAAAAATTATTGAACTAATCCAGATCTAAGGTGTTACCGTTAATATGCAGAACAAATCAAATTAGTCTCTACAGGGTGAGATTAACAATATTTTGAACTAAATAATAATATTTAGTTTAAATATTTTGAATTCATTGTTTTCGCTCAAAAATTATTGAACTAATCCAGATCTAAAGTATTACCGTTAATATCAGAACAAATCATATTAGTCTCTATAGGGTGAGATTGAACCTGTGATACTGGGCCGTATCTATGCAAATATTGTGTGAGAAGCATTTTGAAGCCGATGTTGGGCCAATCCAGATGTTATAAACATGGTTAGTGCAGTCACATTTGTAATCGAGTAGTCAAATAAGTCAAACACATACTACAAATATAAGATAATGTAGGTTCATAGATAATAAACAAAATACATAATTAAATTATAATAACATCATTCAATAAAAGCAAGTTTCAATACCAGTTTGTTAGGATTTGTACCCCAAAAATTTAGTTAAATTAATTTTAGCAAATCCTTTAATGACGATAACGAAAAATAATAAAGAAATATGTATATGAGAAAATATAAATGGTAAGAGACACAAAGATTTACGTGGTTCGGTCAATTAGACCTACGTCCACGGGCGGAGGGGAGCAATATTTCACTGTATGAAAAAGATACAAGAGTCTTGAGAAAAAATCTCGAAAGACCGAAAGAGAAATATCTCAAATGAACAACTGAAAACTAGACCGAAAACAAGTCCTAAACACTTGTTAAGAACTCTATGTTCTTATTTCAATTTTGGTGCTTTGAGGAAATAGATTTCTACTTCAATTTACAGGTAAATTTGCCTAAAGAATCCAAATGCTGACAATCATTTTGGTATACAGAAATTTTGCATGCCTTGAAATGCTAAATTCAATTCTGTGAAGGAATTGAATTTGGTGATTGTGTGTGTCAGTGGCCAAAGCCACATGCACGCCAACAAATCTCCACCTTGGCTTTGCATCTGACACAAAATAGTAAATTTGCTCCACCTTCTCCAAATAAGCCTCAACGAGGCTAATCATCACCACGATACACCAAAGTTAAGCAGTGTTTGAACTTGTATACTGGAAGAGATTTTGTACACATGTCGGCGGGATTGTCTTTGGTATTGATTTTCTGGACAGAGACCTTCTTCTCAGCAATGGTATCCCGAATGAAGTGATACTTCACGTCAATATGTTTCGTCCCTTTGACTATCACAGTGAACAGTAATTACATCTTGAAGTAGACTGAGTTCGCCAAACAATCCCTTCAACCACAAGGCTTCTTTGATTGCCTCGGTGATAGCCATGTACTCTGCCTCAATAGTAGACAAAGCTACAACATGTTGTAAGGTAGCTTTCCCGCTAACAGCACAACCTCCAATGCAAAATACATAACCCGTGAGTGAAATTTTTTTATCAAGATCTCCGGCATAGTCTGAGTCCACGAAGCCAATCAAAGTGTTTATGTTCCTTCCGAACTCCAAACATGTGTCTGAAGTCCCTTCCAACTATCTGAGAATCCACTTCACAGCCTGCCAATGTGTTTTATCTGGGACAAGACATATATCTGCTTATAACACTAACTGCTTGTGAAATGTTTGCAAACCATTGCATACATAATGTTGCCGACTGCACTGGAATAAGGTATATGTGCCATATACCTCTCATCTTCATCTGAGTGTGGTGATTGAGCAGCTGACAGTTTGAAATGAGCAGCAAGAGGAGTGCTTATAGGTTTAGCATCTTTCATGCCAAATCTCTCCAAAACCTTCTTCAGGTATTTTTTTTGGGTCAAGAATAACTTTTAAACTCCTCGATCTGTTTTGATCTACATGCCAAGAATCTTCTTAGCTGCTCCCAAATCTTTCATTTCAAATTCACTGAGCTCAACTGAACTTCAAAGTGTGAATTTCTATTAAATTCTTGGCAGCAATGAGCATGTCATCAACATATAATAACAAATAAATGAAAGAACCATCATTCAACTTTCGAAAGTAAATACAACTATCATACATGCTCCGCGAATAACCATGATCCAACATAAAGGAATCAAACCTCTTGGTATACTACTGTCTTGGAGATTGCTTCAATCCATATAAGGATTTCTTTAGCAAGCAAACATGGTCTTTTTTTCCTTCAATTTTAAATCCTTCGGGCTATTTCATGTATATTTGTTCTTCAAGTTCGCCAAGTAGAAAAGCTGTTTTAACATCAAGCTGCTCCAATTCTAAATCGTACATGGCAACTAAAGCAAGTAGAACACGTATAGAGCTATGTTTGACCACAGGTGAGAAAACATCATTAAAATCAATATCTTATACCTGACTATAGCCCTTTGCAACTAAACGTGCCTTATACCTTGCATCTTCATTCCCCTGGAATTCCTTCTTTTTTCTTAAAGACCCACTTGCAACCAACAATTTTCTTTCCTGACTGCGGCTTCACAAGAACCCACGTACTATTTTTGTGGAGAGACTCAATTTCTTCATTCATTGCAATCAACCACTTGGATGAATCAGCACATAAAACGGCCTCCGAATATGTAGATGATTCACCGATTTCTTCAATAATATATTTCTGTGCAACTGACAAAGCATATGCAATCAAATTCGCATACCTTTGTGGTAGTCGAATTTCTCTCCTTGGTCTATCTCTGGCTATGGAATATTATTCTTCTTATAGTTCAGCTTCAAGAGTCTCATCTACATCTAACTGAACTGTAGAAGAACTTGGTTGAGAAGGACTAGTGTTGCCAATTTCGACCTCTACCTGTTTCTGCATACTCTCCTTTCCATATGTGTTACAAGAACTAGAAGACTCTTTTCTTAGATGTAACATGGATGATTCATCAAAAGTTACATCTCTGCTAATTATGAATTTAGGTGACTTGAGATTAGAATACCATAGACGATATCCTTTCACCCTAGATAGATACCCAAGAAAAATATACTTTTTAGTTCTTGGTTCTAATTTTCCATCATTTACATGCATGTATGCAGGACACCCAAATATTCTTAAGTCAGAATAATCAGCAGGAGTACCTGACCAAATTTCCTCCGGAGTCTTAAAGTTCAAGTTAGGTGCAGAAGGAGCATGGTTGACAATATAACTAGCGGTAGAAATTGCCTCTACCCAGAAGTCATTTGTCAATCTAGCATTTGAGAACATGCAACGAGCTCTTTTCAAAAGAGTCCTGTACATCTGTTCTGCTACACCGTTTTGTTGAGGTGTCATTCTCACGGTATGGTGTCGAACAATTCCTTCATTCTTGCAGAATTCATTGAATTCGCCTTCACAAAATTCCAAGCCATTATCTGTTCTAAACCGCTTGATTTGTTTTCCTGTCTGTTTCTCAATTAAAACTTTTTATTGTTTGAAAGTTAGGAAAATATTATTTTTGTGTTTCAGGAAATACACCCAAACTTTTCTTAAATAATCATCAATAAAAGTCAACATGTACCTGGCACCACTTTTAGACGGGGTATATAAAGGCCCCCAAAGGTCTGAATGAATATAATTCAAAGTACCTTTTGTTTTGTGGATTGCTGGAGATTTGAAGCTGACTCTTTTCTGCTTCCCAAATAACACAATGTTCAGAGAAATCCATCTTCCCTGTACTTTGTCCGCAAAGAAGACCTCTTTTACAGAGTATGGACAAACATTTCTCACTCATATGCCCCAAACGCATTGCCATAATTTGGTGGTGTCAGCATCAGATTGATCTGCAGTAGAAACTGCAGCAGCACTTGTAACAGTAGATCCCTGCAAAATATACAATATACCAGACCTGTGTGCCTTCATGACCACAAGAGCACCATGAGTGCTTCACCTGTGTATTTACACCCAAGAGCTTCTAGGGTGCGCAAAGAGATGAGACTTTTCTTCAAGTCTAGAACATATCCAACATCGGTGAGTGTCCTCACCACAATATCGTGCATTTTGATTCGGACAGTACCTTTACCAATGACTTTACAAACGGTGTTGTTGCCCATGAGGACAACTCCACCTTCAACTGAATCATACGTTGAAAACCAATCCCGATTGGGACACATATGGTATGAACAACCCGAATCTAAAATCCACTCATTATTAGTCTATCTGAAATTATTTTCGGTGGCTAAAAATATGGTTCTATCATTCTCATCAGCTGCAATACTAGCTTCAGCGGTGTCATTATTTTCTTATTCATTTCTCCTTATGCTTTTCTTTATTTTGTCTGTCTAAAGCATTCACATTTAATGTGTATAAGAGACAACAAAAGATTGTACACCAGAATTTTTATGTCTAGATTTCGATTTTGATTTTGACTTTTACTGTCTGTATCTCTCTTTTCAAATATGCCTGTAATGAATAAACCTTTCCCCCTGATTTCCACTATTTTCCCAGTAATATTTTTATCTATCTGATCTTTTAATTTCAGAATAGATTTCATTTCTTTATAAGAGATAGTTTCTTTTTCATAAACCATTGTATCTCTAAAATGGTTAAATGACTAGAGTAGGGAACACAAGAATAATAGGGCCTGATCTTCATCTTCAATTTTAATTTCTATATTACTCAAATCCATAAGAATGGAATCAAATTTATCAAGATGTGAGAGTATATTATACTGTCACAGTACATTCGGTCATACGGAGCATGTATAGACTTTGTTTGAGATAAAGTCTGTTCACCACTATCTTTTTCATATACAGAGCCTTCAATTTTTTTCACATGCCTTTGGCCGTGGTTTCGGATGCTATCTCCCATAAAACCTCATCAGAGAGATTCAAGACAATACCTGACTTAGCCTTTTTATCCAAGTTGGCAAAATCCTCATCTGACATTTTCTCCGATTTATTCTCCTTCCCCTATAAGGCAATATCAACGCCATCCTGAACTAGGATAGCCTCCATTTTGAGTTGCCACATACCGAAGTAGGCACTCCAGTCAAATTTCTTAATATATGACTTCGTTACCGTCATATTAGCCGCTAGAAATTAATCCGGGGTGTCAAAGCTCTGATACCAGTTTGTTAGGATTTGTACCCCAAAATTTAGTTAAATTAATTTCAGCGTACCCTTTAATGACGATAACGAAAAATAATAACGAAATATGTAGAGAAAATATAAATGGAAAGAGACACAAAGATTTACGTGGTTCGGTCAATTAGACCTACGTCACGGGCGGAGGGGGAGCAATAATTCACTACATGAAAAAGATACAAAAGTCTTGAGAAAAAATCTCGAAAGACTGAAAGAGAAATATCTCAAATGAACACCTGAAAACTAGATCGAAAACAAGTCCTAAACACTTGTTAAGAACTCTGTGTTCTTATTTCAATTTTGGTGCTTTGAGGAAATGGATTTCTACTTCAATTTATAGGCAAATTTGCTAAAAGAATCCAAATGAAATACAATCATTTTGGCCAAGAAAATTTTGCCATGCCTTGAAATGCTAAATTCAATTCCGTGAAAGAATTAAATTTGGTGATTGTGTGTGTCAATGGCCAAAGCCACATGCACGCCAACATTTACGAATTGGAATAATCATGTTTTTCCATTTAAATTGAATAAAGATTTGAATCTTTATTCCAAAACCATGTTTCCAACCAATTACCACTCGTACAGCTTATGTTTCACCAAATCAGGACACCATTATCCTCAATTGTCAAGTAGCTCCAAGTCCGATCTGCAGCACAATGAGCTTCACCCCAGCATCAATCTATCCTCCAAATCTCTAAATACTAGAACCAAAATGAAATATTTTTGCTAACCCATCTCCAAAAATTTATCTTGTGTCAAATACACAGCTAGAATTCTCTCCAAAACTTAAAAATATTAAAATGGAAAGGACAATTGGAGGATTGTGGGGTTGGAATTATGGTGTTTCCTATGCTAATTAGTGTTTGGCTTCAATGCTTTGAGGGAGGGAGAGGGTTGTGTAATAGGAGGTTTTGGGGAGGGGAAAGGGGTGTGGTGCGGGCTTGAAGGAAGTGTTAGGGGAGGCGAAGTAGGGTATTTTTAGAAGTTCAATACTAAAACACGTTATTAAGGGTATTTTGGGACAATCATACTAATTTTTTTGCTAACATCATCAATATTTTAAATGTTTTTAAATGGTAAGTCATTTGTTGGTAAATCATATAATGGAGGAACTCGTAATTTAATCAAACCTGGGGGTTGATTTAGTAATTTGGCTAAACCATTAGTTTTGGTTGAACTCTGTTACCAAATTCTTGAGATTTTATTTATTTATTAAAACCAGCTGAAAATCTTAGAATTTCAAATCCCTAACCTAATAGAATTACTGAACAGAAAGGAACTCAAATACTTAATCCCAATGGTAATCGATTTAAACAAATCTCAGTGTTTATATGTTTGTGTGGTAGTATGTATAAAAGTGGCCCCAAAGAACGTAATACGATCGCAAATAATCATCTGAATACAAAGCAAAAGCCATGGAAACTAGTAGAGGGCTCCTGTTGGTTTTTTTTACACTTGTGTTATTCATCTCAATAACAATCCCCCTAACATCTGCTAGCCATGACGTCGACGACAAAAAAGATGACAGCCGTCTATCTGTCGACGACTACCGAATCCTGAAAGCCATGATGGACCGATGCGTCGATATCTTCGGGGATCCGAAGCTTCACAAAGATGACTGTAATCAACAGCTTGATGTTGTTGTTGGGGTACATTTACATAAGCTTAATAAAGCTCGCTGTAACGAGTTTTTTCATTTGGTAGACTTATCATTCTCCAAGAACGGCAGAATTTCACCCGATTGTGCTCGTAGGCTAAAGGAGGAGGTTCCGAACCAAGAAAAATTCAAGCCTAACATTGGTACTCGTGTCACTGAACAAGATACTGTATCCGATGCCCGAGTCTTGAAGCCCATAATGGAAAATTGCGTCAATTTCTACTTAGATCCTGATGATGACCATCACCCTAAAGAACAGAACGTTGTGTGCAAGAAATTTTTTGACAGACTGTATTCTTATTATTGGCGCAAGGATGAATTGTCAGGTTTAGAAGTTGACATTCTCAAAGAACTCCCCAGGCTGTTCGCACTTGAAAGGGATGATAGAGGATATGAATATTGCTTGATTTGGGAGAAACATGGTCGTGATCGCAATTGTACTCGAAATCCTCAGAAGCTCCCCTTAGTTTTGTATCAGGTGCTCCTGTTCTCCCTTCCTGGATATGGAGGAATTGAAGTCTATGAAGGCATTCAAATTGAATCATGGGGGAAAATAATTTACCCGAGAGAAATAAATAAAAATAAATAAATTATTATTGAAAGTAGTAGACCAGGGAATAGGAAAGTAATATGTATGTGTGCTTAATTCATTGTTTTAGTTTTAATTAAACGTGTTTAATTTTGACTAGTTAACTTTTTAATCTTTTCACTCTATATGTGAATCAAAATAGTTAGTTTTGTTTATGTTTATCCCAATGAAAATTTTAAACTTTTTAATCACGTCCTTTTCTTAATTCAATTTGATAGAAAATTTGATTCGTCCATATTCAATTTATAGAATTAGAATTTTTGTAGGGTTGTGCATAGCCTTTGGTTTTGATGATTGTTACTTCGACCTCAAAAAATGCCACAAATATAAAAATAAAAAGCCTTGTTAAATTCTCATGCTAAATGCCAATTAATTTTGGAATAACTAAGGAAATAAAGACATACTGAAAATTAAATTCCTAATTCTTATCCCAACTAAAAACAAACAAATACGAGAATATATTTGATGAAGATCACCGTGTCCTACTTAGATGATGAGGTGGAGCATAAGAATGATGTTTTTATGTTGATGCGGAGCATAAGAAGAATGATATGGGAAGATTCAACGTTGTTTTATTTCGGGGATTCACAAACTCACAAGGGATGACAGGAAAATTCGACGTTGTTTGATTTCGCGGATGCACAAACTCACAAGGGATGATAGGAAAATTCAACGTTTCATTGATTTCGGGAAAACATTGCAAAATCTTACATCGATTAAACTATAAGAATGTTATTGACATATAATAATTAGAGTCATAGATTACTAACAATTTTGGTTAAGTATTTTTGAACTTTTTCCTCAAAAATGATTAGACTATCAGAACGAATCTTGTGTTGGTATCTGTTCGAAGTGAGACTAGGCCAATAATATTGGATCGCGGCTCTATGTAAGGAAGTACAAGAACTAAGTACCGTGCAAGAAGTATTTTGTACCGTGCAAGAAGTATTTTGAACCTGTTGTTGGGACAACTCAAATTCAGAGTGTTACATAGTTAAACTCAAATTCAGAGTGTTACATAGTTATTGCAGTCACATTTGTGATTTAGAAGTCAAATAAGTTGAACACGTATAGAA
This sequence comes from Cinchona pubescens, assembly GCA_025175665.1. Lineage (NCBI taxonomy): Eukaryota > Viridiplantae > Streptophyta > Magnoliopsida > Gentianales > Rubiaceae > Cinchona > Cinchona pubescens. Next base: position 2,254,016 of record JANKKI010000110.1, read on the forward strand.
GTCAAATAAGTCGAACCACATACTAGAAATATAAAATAATCAAAGTCCACAAATTCAAAATACAAATTCATAGATAATAAACAAAATACATAATTAAATTATAATAATATCATTCAACAAAAGCATGTTTCATGAGTAGTGATTGGTCAATTCTTGTATTATACTTATGCATATTATTACCAAGTATCTTTTTTTTTTTTTAATGATTCTAATTTCCACATTATAATTCAAATTATCATCTTTACATAATGTGTGTATAAAAATATAATTCATGTACATACAAATTTCAAATGGATTATATGTATAAATTTATCACATACATTTCTTTGTATGTAGGTGTGTCTGTGTATATATATATACACACACAAACACACGTAAGTTACAAATTTTAAATTATATATATGTGTGTGATTACATAACTCTATCTATACTAACTAGTCGAACAGGAACACCCTATATGTGTGTAATTTATAAAGAAAAAAGATTTACTCAAATATTTTTTTTATAAAAAAATAAGTGAAAATTCTAATAAATAAAAATTATACAAAAAATTAAAAATATTATAAGTAGTTGAGGGTGAAAATAGGTTATGGCTGGTAACATTTATAATAAGGGTATAAATGGCAAAACAAAAAGTATACAGACACCAAATTCATCCCTCCCCTTTATATATAATATAGATAATAAGTTCATAATACTTTTAATATGCTTGTTACTAGTAAAAATGTTATACTAATAAGTTATGTAGTATAATTGCGTAAGTATATAAATTAGATGTTATAAAAAAAAAAAATTTATTACAATTATAAGTTATACAAATCTTTAGTATATTATATAAGAATATATATGTATAGATATTATATATATATATATATATATATATATATATATATCAATAATTACTTAAATCTAGTATCTACATGTATTAAAAGAAAACTAGTAATTCATTTAATTAGTTATTGAAACAAAAGTGTTATATTAATAAGTTATACACTTATATTAATGTATAAGTACATAAATTGTACATGACACCAATAATTATAAAAAGAAAGATATTTAAGTATTAAGAAATAAATAATATTATCAGTTATTAACATATTTAATTATTCAAAATTAAGAATATTAGGTCTAAAATATTATATACATAAATATATTAATATGTCATTATAATTGTAGATTCACACACACACACACACATATATATATATATATATATATATATATTTGTTCGGTATTTGATTGATAGTTTAACTTGAAAATTGAAGTCAAAGTCAAGTTGAAAATCGAATAAGTTGAATCAATTTTTTTTTTTTTTTTGACTTGATCAATTTGACCAAACAAATAAAAAGATTTGTGATTGAGAGTATTTCAAGATATAGCAAATTGAAGGGCTATTATTTTTAGCGGGGAATCCCATGTTTACGTACACATTATTATACTTTTAATGATTAACATTACAAACTTTCAAACTTAAAACATATAATACATAAGGAATCATGTTTTACATGTCATAACTTACTTTGTCTATATGCTAGTTAAGTGATCCTCTGTTTTAGTTTTACACATGTTTATTTTTTTTATGTTAATTTTGATCTTTTCAATTTATTTGTAAACTGAAGTATTATTTTTACATGTGTTTATCTTAGTGAAATCAGGTACACACTTTCAATCCCCAAGTTAATGCGGTAGAAAATTTTGTTCATGGTGATTAATAAATTAATTAAGGAGATATTAGAATTTTTGTTATTTGTATGTTTGTCTGCTAAGCATTTTTTTCCTACTTTTATTTCATTATAAAACAACTAAAGTGCCAAGAAAATAGAGAAAGAGAAATTAATTAAACCATGTGCTTTTTGGTTATGGTGGGCAGTAACGAAATGTTGAGGAAAAATTAGAGATCTGACCTCTCTAGGTTCAGCCATATATATATAGTAATATGAATAGGTTTGTGATAAATACAATATAGATGCGATAATGATATAGATAATTACAAAGCAACAATACTTATCCCTTTTTATCCCCTGCAATCTGAGCGTCACTGGTGACGGTGATGAGGCTTTTAGTAAGTAAATCTGTTAACTAATGTTCCCTGGAAATAAACTTGATTAAAACGTCAACCCATTGCACTTGTTCATGCACAAAATGCAGATCAATTTCGAGATGTTTTGTGCGGGCATGATTGACTGGATTTCTAGCCAAGTGTGTAGTGGAGATGTCATCACAAAACAATTCACGCAGCACAGAACGCAGCCAACAGACTTCAGCGCCAGTGGATGCCAACGCACGGTATTTAGATTTGGCACTACTTTGTGAAACCGCGTGTTGTTAGTCATCTCAGACCACCAGGATATTAAATTATGACCAAGAAACATGCAATAGCCAGTTGTTGATCGTCTAGTATCTTGGCAACCAGTCCAATCTGCATCACTATAGGCAACCATAGAATTAATATTTCCTTTATATAATTGCAGCCCATAAGAGAGAGTTCCTTTCAAGTATCGCAAAATTCGTTTTACAGTTAACCAGTGGCATTCCTTGGGAGCGTGCATGTGCTGGCATACTTGATTTACCGAGAATGAAATTTCAGATCTAGTAAAAGTCAAGTATTGCATGGCTCCTACAATGCTACTAAATAAAGAAAGATCGTGAAAGAGAGATTGATTGCCATCCGTTTGCTTGAACGAAATGCAAGTAAGAACTGGCTTAGAATCAACCATGGCTGCCTTTTGAAGAATTTCAATAGCATATTTTTGTTGAGACAAAAACAACCTTTCTTTCTTATGCGTGACTAACTCCCAAAAAATAATGCAATTGGCCAAGGACAGACATAGAGTAACTCACGTTTTAAACAGACAATAATATATGCTGCAGCAGATTTTCACTAGAGGCTATTAGGACAATATCATCAACATACAAAAGTAAAATAGCTTTACCATGGGCAGCATTATAAGTAAACATGGATGAATCAGACTTGCAACCTTGAAAGCCAACGTTAGATAAGAAAACCATGCACGCGGAGCTTGACGAAGGCCATAGATAGCACAGTTCAATTTACCCAGGGTGTTCTTTGTCAATAAATCAGAGAGGTTGAGACACATACACCTCTGCATCGAGTTGGCCATGGAGAAAGGTGTTTTTAACATCAAGTTGATGTATTGGTCAACCCTTTGGCAACAAGCCGTGCTTTACGTCTCTTAATTGTGCCATCCGATTTTAGTTTAAGCTAAGCTTCTAAACCCACTTACAACCATTACGTCTCTTAATTGTGCCATACGATTTTAGTTTAAGCTTGTAAACCCACTTACAACCTATGAATGTAGCTATGAGGGGAGGGTAAGAAGGAACCAAGCACCATGTATTATTCTTCAATGGAAAATACTAGGTAGACCGGTTTTTGACCCTGTAGTCAAGATTAAAGCTTAATGAATCTTGTAATGAATCTTGCTTACATCAATTGATGTCATTAATTCTTTAAGGTTTAATCCACTCCACAGAGTCTACAAGTGGAATCAAAGACCGGGTCTACCTAAATATTTGTCTTCTTAGCACATTATATTCAGAAAGCATAGCGTCCCGCCAACATTGGTATTGAAATGCAGTGTTAAAAGTGGTTGGTTCAGGTGGATAACCAGAGGAAGCAACTTTTGAGAGGAGATTGATGATTTTTTTTGGTTTAGAGATTCTAGTTTTTTGTCTGGTTGTCATGGGATGAGAGTTAATGGCAAGTGGTAATGTGGTAGGGGCAGATGTGGACATTGGATCATGTGATTTCGGTTGGGTATGTTCAGTTTGGTGAGTTTGATGGTGATCAGATAAGGATAAGGAGTCTGAGGCAGGTGAATGTGTATCTATGTGAGTTTGGTAGGTGTGCGTTGGATATGGATAGGAGAAAATGTCAGATGGCGATGGGTTTGGTGGAGTGGTTCGGATAAACAAAGGAATTGGAGGTTGAACAAATTGGTAGGATTCCTAAAGTCCGGCTTAGAATCTGGACACTTGGGAAAGGATCTAGATGTGTATAAGAGACAGGAAAAATCATATTATGTAACGTGGCGTGACACAAAGATTTTATCGATTAACAATTCTAAATATCTATATCCTTTATGGTGATCGGCAGAGCCAAGAAAAATGCAAGCACGAGAGATTGAAAATTCATGTGGAACATTGAAAGAAATAGAGGAATGTGTTATTTTATTTAAAGAATATACAGCAGTATGTAAGGCTTCCATCCAAAATTGAGGTGGCAAATTGGCATGAATGAGCATTGTTCATCCAAAATTGAGGTGGCAAATTGGCATGAATGAACATTGTTCGAACTGCATTTAACAAAGTTCGATGCATTCGCTCAACTTGGCCATTTTACTGAGGGGCTTGAAGTCATGAAAGCCGTGGGACAATACCATGTTCCTAAAAAAAATTTTGGAATTGAAGATTTTGAAATTCACCCCCGCTGTCACATTGAAATTGCTTGATCTTAAAAGGAATTTGTTTTTCAATCATAGTTTTAAATACAAGAAATTTGGAAAACACCTCAGACTTAAATTCCAAGGGAAAAACCTAGCAATATTTACTAAAGTCATCAAGAAATAATACATAATAGTGGAAACCAGAAAAAGTCTCTTATACACATCTAGACATGTATAAGAGACAGCAAGGGGATTTTTGGTTACATAAATGGAATCTTCTCTTGGACATCTCCTATTGACATGTTTCCGTAATTGACAAGAATGATAGAAAATTTATAATTTTCCTACACTAACCAACTCTGAATTTTGATGTAAAAATTGAGACAAAATTCTTATTCCTGGATGTGGTAGCCGATGATGCCATAAACTTAGAGATGTCTTGAGTTGGAAAAAATAGTAGATGGCGAAGAGGAACGGCAAGTACTAACGTTGAAAGGATAGAGAGGACCAGGATTATTGCAACGAACTACTATTGTCTATGTCGGAGGTTCTTTCACAAAAAAACCAAGAGAAACAAAATCCATAGTACTAGAATTGTCGAATATAAAACGGTGAATAGAAATCAGATTTTGCAAATTTCAGGAACAACTAAAACATTACGTAAGACATGTGCTTGAAATTTGGTAGCAAAAATTTTGTGGCCAACATGAGTGATGGCAAGTTGCTTACCATCACCAATTTGAACCTTATTGGTGCCATAATACAGTGAATAGGAATCTAAAATACCTGGATTATTGGTCATATGGTGATATGCACCTGTGTCCGTGTGCCATGTTGGAGTGGGTTCAAGCGTGTTTTGTAAATGGATATCTGCAAAGGGTGATGGTTGATCATGGGTGGTTCCGGTTGGGACAATTTTTGGCGGTGTGATTACAGGCATCACATGTGTGTGAAATGACTGAAATTAGTTTGGTGGTTCACCTAAAATGGACTCGGTATGATCTTGATCGTAGGTGAGAATTGAGGTTGTCTATAACCACAGCCACGATTGGAAGAGAAAGTTGGAGGACGAGTATGCTGTTGGTTATAGGTTTGGTTATAAGGTGTGGAGTGTGGATAAAAAGTTGGTTGCTGTGAGGTGTTGTAATTTGGATTAAAAGACCACTGTTGTTGTCCTGTACCAAACCGTCCACGACCACCTCAATTAGACTGTCCACTGCCACCTCTATTGCCATGGCCACGGGTAGCAATTAACGCTTGGGAATTCTCCATAGATGATGGAGTAGAAAACTTCAATACGTGAGGCTCATGTGCTAATAAGAAAGACCGAAGCCCAAGGAAGGAGGGGAGGGGCATCTTGGTAGTCATAACTGTCACAACATAGGAGTATTCTTGTGGTAAACTAGAGAGGATTTGAAGAATAACATCTTCATGCTTGACGGGGCAACCGATTGTTTACCCTCCATATGAAGTTGATCGGCAATTGATTTTACATAACTGAGAAATCTATCATTGATTAATTGCCTTTGGAAGCTTGATTGAAACTCATTTTCAGCTGCATACATTTGGCATTAATATGACCATGAAAAAGCTTTTCGATCTCGTCCCATGTCTCTTTAACAGATAAGGTGGTGCCTGGCTGAATTATATGTTTGAGAATTTCATCAGAAACAGTAGCATGTATCCAAGACAGAACGTTGGAATCAATTTGTTGCCAGTTAGAGTATTCGGGATTGGGAGTGATAACACCATCAGAATTAACAATGGTGGTGATAGGCCGAGGGGAATCGGAGCCATCAACATGTTTGTGGGTGTGATGGCAGTGAAGGATATTGAGAAAGAGGGTTTTGCATAAGAGAAAATTAGTGAAGTCCAGTGTTTCTGGGATATGATTTTTAATATTACTGACAGAAAAGATTGTGTTGGAAGTCGATGAAGACGAAAAAGAAGGTAAGGATATAGTGACTGAGAGGAGAAGAAGAAGAGTCAGAGGTGAATGAGGATGACAAGGAATTAGTAGCAGCCATAAAGAAATGGGATAGAATTTCTTTACTGCTCTATACCATAAAGAGATTTTGGGGAAAAATTAGTGATCTGACCTCTCTAGCTTCAGCCACATACAGATAATAATATGAATAGATTTGTGATGAATACAATACATGATGGGATAATGATACAGATAATTACAGAGCAACAATAGTTATGCCTTTTTAAGCAGAAGGGTGGCTAGGTCGGCTGGCTATTTAACAATAAAGTGAAGGCGGTAACGTGATCGAACTTAGATTTTTGTGCTGGTTGTGGCATCTTACTCCAAGAGTATAATTGATTATAATTAGAGGAAATTTTACAGTTTTGTTAGAGAAAATATTTCGTTGAATTTAAAAATTTGTATTATAAAATTTTAAAACACATAATATTATAGTGTGATGTTTTTGTTACGAAACTATAAAATTTTTCATTAATTAGTGATCATAGAGTCATCCGAATCTTTGATGCATAACCCTATTTTATTTTATGGTTCAAAAGAAAGTTTTTACATGAATTGTGATGCCAAATTCTTGAGAATTAATGATATTTTTAGTGAATAAATTAAAGTAGAAATTAAATAAATGTTATATGGAAATCAGAAGTTTCTAGTAGTAATTCTAGATAATAATTGAATAGAAATCACAGTGGGAAGAAGAAATATGCTTAGATTACACGATCGAATGATTTGAATTGCTTTTCAATAAGCACATAGAAGAGAAGGTGTCAAGAGTTTTTCAATCATGGGAATGCCCTTACGACTTTACGACTTTACTTTGTGAGCTACAAGGTGTCTTTTGGCTGGAAGAAGGTGAGAATGACGTCATGTCATTATGCCTCTTATGCACTAGGCGACACACGTGCTAATTCCTTTTGGCTATCGCCTTGTTCTAACCAATCTTACTATTGGTGTTTTTTTATGGATTGCCATTTCAAGCATTGCTCTGATATAATTTCATGATAGTTATATAAGTAATATCGGTTTTTGATACGATTCTAAGAATTGACCTGCCCCAATCTGTCCAATTTCATTAAATTCTTGATTTGATTTTATGTAGTTTAAATGTATAATTTGATACAATTCATGGTTCAATTGGACAAGTTGATATAAAAGCATAGTATGAGGATGCAAAATGTAATTTACCATTCATGTAAAAAGCATATACATCTTAGCTTTCACAAGGTGACAGTCTACAATCCAATTGAATTATATTTCAAGTCCTCCAATTGCAAATATAAACATATTCTGAACTAATAAATGCATAATAGCCTTCTATTTTAGAGTTTTTCAAGTATAACAGTCCAATTAAGTTATGCTTTTGTACTACCACATAAGAAAAAATGACCTTCGCTTCAATGATCAGATTTTTGTAGCTGTAATTAGTTGGTGGATCTAAGCAATAAGCTTCCAGCTTGTGCGAAGGTACTTTTTCAACTCATAGAGACAATCCATTTAACCAGAAACTTTAAGATATTGCTCTTGATTTTGCTAGACATATTGGCTCTTAGGTTTAACTGAAGATTCAAAGTATAACTTTTCGTTTCAGTTATAAACTTCGAGATATAACTTTTAGATTTAGTTAAAAACTTCCAAATATAACTTTTGAAGCATGAACCATCTTGCTAGAATTCGAAAAAGCAAATGACAAGTCCACGACAATAAATATAATATGTATTTTTCATATTTCTAAGATTAAATAAAAGGATTCGCAAACAAAAGTGCTAATGGTACAACCAGTTCATAAATTGTTAAATCTTTCATAAAAGCTATACTAAGCAATAAAGTACCTCATATTTTTTCCTCTGCCTTCAGCTGTCTTGCGATACTCTCTCCAGGTTGACCCGCAACAGTTCCTCGACCAACCCCCGATCCAACGAAAGCAAGCCCTACGGCCAATCCAGCAGCAATAATGGAAGTGGCAAAAATCAGTACATTCATGATAAGTTTCCTCCCTAAAGAGTAAGTGTTGACTACTCAATTCGCATTATTGATGAGATAATTAAAAACATGTGAGTTTCATAACTTTTCGATCATTCAACGATCGAAGTGAATAGCAAAGAATTTTCATATGCTAAGATAGGTAGTCTTCAACACATTCCCAATAAACTTTTATTATCCATCATTTTTCGAGAATTATTAGGGACATTTATCAATTTTTAACATGGAAGGAAAGGTAAAGTGGCATAACTGTTGTGACATTTGTCTACTTCGATTAATAGTGTGCAGGATTATATATGTTTATCTGAGATGAGTTGGCAACTTTAGGTTTTAGAGTGTCTAAATGAATTTTGAGGTGCAAATGATGTGATAAAAATTGATAACTTTAAGGTTAAAATTGTCCGAAATAATTATCTAATATTGCAAAATTTGTTACAAATTCTATTGGTTGTGGATGTCTAGACATGTATTTTAATTTTGATAAGTTGTAATAGAAGTCTATCTATATCTAAGTAGACACAAGTTACGTTATTTACATTACGTAACTTATGGGTCATTGTACTCTTATAAATTTATGTACTATATGAGGAATAAAAATACAAACTGTCAAATTTTCCATTTTTCTGTCTTTTTCACTTAGATGTGTATCAATTCCATATATATATTTTGTATTTTTGTTTAACTTTTATGACACGTAATTAGCACGATCAATCCCGTAAAACTTGAAGTTATTTAGGTATTTTCTTATCCCAATACTTATTTATTATTTATTTTGATTATTACAGAATTAAAATCTTACCAAATTTGAATTTTTGGCCCTTCACATAATGGATAAGAATTATTTTTCATGAATTTTGGATATTGAAATTCATTTAAATAATATGGGTTTCTTATACACCATTAAAAAGGAAAATACTGCATCCAACCAGGATAAGGCAAAATCAATAATTTTCCTTCGTTATCACATCCATGAAGGATTAAAAAGTGAGTATCTCACTGTAAAAAATCCTGTAGATCTATGGAGAAGTATAAGAGACAGGGCTCAGATTGCTTTAATCCATACAATTTCATGTCTTCTTGTAATCGAGTTATACACATCTAGATGTGTATAAGACACATTTGCATTGCACATTAATTCTTAGTTGCTTCTTTTCCTAATCAAGAATTCACTTTAAATCTTAAGAAATACGTTCATTCCCTAAAGTGAATGTAACTATGCATAACAATTTTAAAAATAATTATGGTTATGATCGTGTCCGTGCCCGTAGACGTGGAGATGGCCGTGGCCATGGAAAAGGTCGTAATAATTATCCATACACACCAGATGTGGATTAATCTTAAACACAATGAGAAAGGGAAGAAAAAGTTGATCAAAATAATCTTACCAAAATACTGAAGATATGTGTTATCGATATGGCATGAAAGGGCACTAGTCACATATTTGTCGTACTACTGAGCATCTTGTTAAAATTTATCAAATATCCATCAAAGGAAAAGAGAAAAGTATAGAAGTAAATGTGACTTATCAAAGTGATGGCGTTACGACAAATTTTACTAATAAAATTGATAACTCAAACTATAATGCTGATGACTTCAATAACCTCACCAATATAACATATCGGATGCATCAGACTTCTTTGAGAGTTATGAGTAAATCGTTGGGAATGAATAAAACTGTGAATTTTTTTTTTTGTTTATTATGTTTTTTTTTTAGTTTTATTCAGTAGTTTTTTTTTTTTTAGTTTAAATTGTAACATTTATTTTAATGTAATATTTTTTTTGCAATATTTATTTTGATTAAGACATTTTTTTCATGAAGAATATGAGTAATTTTCATTTAGTGATTGGATTCAAGAACAGTGAAGACTTATGTCTTGCTAATAGTGCAACAACACATACGATATTTAAAAATAAGAAATATTTTTCTCATTTAATAAAGGGTAATGCCAATATTAATACAATATCGGGTAGTACTGAATTAATTGATGGTTCTAGAAGTGTCACTATATTATTGCCCAAAGGAACAAAATTTGTTATAAATAATGCATTATTTTCTGCTAAGTCTCAAATAAATTTATTAAGTTTTAAATAGATCTGTGTAAATAGATATCATATTGAGACTGTAAATGAGAAAAATGTTGAGTATCTATATATCACAAAAATAATATTTGGAAAGAAATGTGTTTTGGAAAAGTTATCTACTTTTTCTTATGGTTTGTATTATACATATATTAGTATAATTGAATCACATGTTACAGTAAATAGAAGTTTACTGATCCAAATACTTTTATTATTTGACATGACCAGTTTAGACCATCATGGGAACATAATATGATGCATAAAATAATTGCAAATTCAAATGGACATTTATTGAAGAATCTGAAGATTCCTCAATTTAGTGAATTTTCTTTTGCTACTTGTTCTCAAGAAAAATTAATTATTAGACCATCAACAATTAAAATCGAAATTAAATCTCCAGCATTTTTAGAATGTATTCAGGGTGATATTTGTGGGCCCATTCACCTGTCATGTGGACTATTCAAATATTTCATGGTTTTGATGGACACATCTACTACATGTCTCATGTGTGTTTATTATCTTCTTGGAACTTGGTGTTTATGAGATTACTTGCTCAAATAATTCGATTAAGAGCACAATTTCTAGTTTATGCAATTAAGAAAATCCATCTTGATAATGCTGACAAATTTACATCTCAGATATTAAATGATTTTGTATGTCAATTAGTATAACTATTGAACAATTTGTAGCGCATGTTCACACTCAAAATGGTCTAGCAAAATCATTCATAAAGCGCCTCTAATTAATAGCTAGTACTATTACTTATGTGAACAAAATTGCCTACTTTTGCGTGGGATCGTGCCATTTTTAATGCAGCAGCACTTGTACGTTTCAGGTGTACAAGTTATTTGAAATTCTCTTCATTACAATTGGCTTTTGGTTAAAAGTATAATATATCCCATCTAAGAATTTTTGGTTGTGCGGCATATGTTCCAATTGCTCCACTACAACGTACAAAGATGGGTTTTCAAAGAAGGTTGAGAATATAGTTGGATATGAATCTCCCTCTATAATTAAATATTTTGAACCATTAATAAGGGGTTTATTTATGGCACGTTTTGCTGATTGTCATTTTAATGAAAATATTTTCCCAATATTAGGGGGAGAAGATAAATAGTTTGATAGAAAAATTGCATGGAATGAATTATCATTATTGCACTTTAATTCTCGTACAAAACAATGTGAACTTGAAATTCAAAAGATAATTCATTTACACAATATTGCGAATCAACTGCCAAATTCAATTACTGACCTAAGTTTTCAACAACGAGTTACTAAATCTCAATAATAGTTGAAAATTCTCCAATTAGAATTGAAATTCCAGTAAAACAACCTATTAGTGAAAATGATAGTAAACTATACCTAAAGTATGGTAGACCAATTGGTTCCAAAGATAAGAATTCTTGAAACAGGAAATGAGCAACTATATAAGAGACAGGTCTTATCTTCATTTTTATCAAAAACACTCTAGATTAATACACTAATCATATAATCCCAAAAGACATTTTTTCAGGTACCCGAATCTAATAAAAATGAAGAGAACTCAATAAGTTATGTCTCTACTGGAATCTAGATAGAATCGAAAAGATATTGTTGTCAACAACAACTTTATTTATAATATAATAGCTGATGTTTTGAATGAAAATGAGAATCTAGAACCTAAATCTGTTAGAAAATGTCGACGCAGGGATGTTTGGACAAAATGGAAAGAAGCAATTCAAGTAAAATTAAATTCACTTTCAAAACGTAGAGTTTTTTTGACCTGTAGTCCAAACACCTAACAAGGTGTAAAGTCGGTGGGATACAAATAGTTATTTGTGCGAAAACGAAATGAGAAAAATGAAATTGTGTGATACAAAGCATGCCTTATCACACAAGGATTTTTACAAAGACCCGACATTGATTATGAAAAAATATATTCTCCTGTGGTGGATGCAATCACGTTTAGACATCTTATTAGTTTGGAAGTTCATTAAAAACTTGAAATGCGTCTAATAGGTATTGTGACAGCCTATTTATGTCTCGCTTGATACAGAAATCTATATAAAAATCTCTGAAGGACATAACATGTCTGACACATATAAAGTTTCCCAAAAAAATTGTTCAATAAAACTATGTAAATTCTTGTATGGATTAAAGCAATCTGAGCCTATGTGGTATAATCGTCTCAGTGAATATCTGTTGAAAGATGGTTACAAAAACGATCCAATTTGCCCATGTGTTTTTATAAAAAGAATTGGATCAAAATTTGTGATAATTAAATATGTTGATGATATAAATATTATTGAATCATACTTAAAGAGTTTCAAAATACAATGAATTATTTAAAGAAAGAATTTGAGATGAAAGACCTAAGTAAAACAAAATTTTGTATAGGATTACAATTTGAGAATTTAACGAATGGAATTTTCATTCATCAATCAATTTATACAGAAAAATTATTAAAATGATTCTATACAGATAAAGCACATCCCTTGAATACTCCAATAGTTGTAAGATCGCTTGATGTGAAAAAAGATCATTTCCGTCCTCGAGAGAATAATGAAGAACTTTATGATCCCGAAGTACCATATCAAAGTGCTATAGGAGCATTAATGTATCTTGCTAATATTACACGACCTGATACAACATTTACTGTAAGTTTGTTAGCAAAATTTAGTTCTCCTCCAACACATAGAAACTGGAATGGTGTTGAACATATATTTAGATATCTCCGAGGGACTATTGATATGGGTTTACTTTATTCAAATGAATCTAAATTACAGCTAATTAGTTATGTAGATGCTGGATATTTATTATCTGACCCACATAAAGCTCGATCTCAAATGGGTTACTTATTTACATGTGGAGATACAGCTATATCATGGCGTTCAATAAAACAAACTTTAACTGCTACTTCTTCAAATCATGCAAAATTAATTGCTACACATGAGACAAGTAGAGAATGTGTTTGGTTAAAGTCATTAATCTAAGATATCTAAAAAATTTGTGATTTAACATTAGAAGAGAAAATGCTAACAATATTATATGAAAATATATGCAGCATGCATAGCCCAATTAAAGGGAGGTTATAGTAAAGGAGATAGAATGAAGCATATTTATTCAAAGTTTTTCTACACTCATGATCTTCAGAAAAATAGTGATATTGATATCCAACAGATTCGCTCATGTGATAATCTAGTTGATTTATTCACAAAATCGCTACCAATATCAATATTTGAGAAGATATTTTATAATATCAGAATGCTCCAGTGAAATTTTCATGAGAGGGAGTAATAGTACACGTTGTACTCTTTTTGCCTTAGACGATGGTTTTGTCCTAATTGGTTTTCTAGACAAGATTTTTAATGAGATAGCCTGCAAAAGTGTACTACAAATTTTGTGTACTCTTTTTCCTTCACTAGGTTTTTGTCCCACCGGATTTTTCCTATTAAGGTTTTAATGAAGCACGTGATCTAGTTATTAGACATTCAAGGGGGAGTATTACAAATTCTATTGGTCGTAGACATCTACACATATATTTTAATTTTGATAAATTGTAGTAGAAGTCTATCTATATCTAAGGATTTAATAACTACAAACATAAGTTACATTATTTACATTACGTAAATTATGAGTCATTGTACTCTTATAAATATATATATTACACGAGGAATAAAAATATAAACTGCCAAATTTTCTATTTTTCTTTTCTCTCTTTCTCTCTCAATTCTGTACTTTTTTTTTTATATATATTTTTGTTTAACTTTTATAACAAAATTAATATTGTTGAAAACTTTAGGGATGCAAAATAAAATTAGTCCAGATAGACAGCTTGTAAATTGTAATATGTGACCATGCTATAAGTAAATATACAAAATTATCTACTTGTCCAATGCTCCAAGTAAAAATGTCAAAGATTCTTCAACTTGTAATTCAACCATCAATATATTAAGTGTGGCCCAATTACTATAATTTCTTACAGGATCCAAGCATGTTGTCTTCTTTCTGAATGAACATGGACATTGCAGAAATTATCTAGATAAGACAGTGCAGAAAAGTTTAATCAGTATGTTTTTATTTGACGACGAAATATAATTTAAATAACAAGATATTTATATTATGATGTATTAATCATGAATTTAAGTCATTAAAAAAAAATGACTGTTTTTTTTTTTTAAAAAAAGATAGTAGTAATAAACATTATGTTTTGCTAAACTGAGAACATTACAGCTAATATGTGAATATTATTTTTTGCAGATGTATCGAGAGTCGAGACACAAATTTTTTTTGTGTAGCAAATATTAAAAGTTCTCCCAGACTATTAAATATGGACTGATATGCCAGCAACGTGTTTTGCTTATGATCAGAAGAGCTCAGTCTTTTACGAACCCCATTAACAATTTTTTTTTTCCAGACACAAATTAAATATAAAGGAGGGCAAGTGCTGCAATTTTTTTTTTTTTTCGGTAGCTTTATCTGCAATGAAATTAGCCTTCTGCATTATACCATCTAGATGTTATAAAGACATACTCACTAATTAATAGCAATTGAAGAATGTTACGGCCATCTATATATTAGTCAGATGCTAAAAAAAGTTAAATACACAAGATTATGAGGGAAAAGAACACATTTTCTTTTATTTCATCTCTTCTTATAATTTTAGTAATTTTTATTTTTTTATTTATTTGTTTTTTTTATTTTCATTAAAATAAAAATGTGATGTATGATAAATCTCTATTTATTTTTTAGTGACTCGAATCTATAATTTAAATCACAAAAAAATATATAATCTTATCATTTAGGCTACATTTCGTTGTCCACTAATTTCTATTAGTATGAGTCAATGGAGGAAACTCTTCGATTTAGGTTTGCTTCTCTTGATTTAATATGGTCTATTTCATATAATTATGAATGTTTCTTAATTCGATGTCTAAATATATATTTTTGGGTTAATGCCATTTTGGTCCTTCTAAACTAAGAAAAGATGTCAATACGACCCTCCAAATTGAAAATTTTCTAATTTGGCCCAAGCTGAAAGAAGTGATCCGATGGTTTAGAGGGCTCTCCATATCGTATTATATTTCTTTTTTGCGTTATTTTACATCCACTTGTTGTATTTCTTTGTGTTTAGGAGCAAAGTGTAAAACAGGAATAATTTTGGAATACAATTACTATTAACCCAAATATATTAGTAATTTTTTTTAAAAAAATATTACAATCTCTATATTTCATTAAACGGTGGGACAGATATTGAAATAAGAAATGAATAAAAGATGCTTAATTTGCTTATATATAATGATAATATAATGCACCTTTTTCTTTTCTTTTTTAATTTCACTTTGGTGGAAGTAGAAATTCGATACCTAACGCACAAGCAAACACTCACCTACTCTGCTGACTTTTCCAACCATCAACGACAAAATTACTTTTTCAAGTATTTCAATTATATCCTTATCTTAAAATTATATATATATATATATGGTAATTAAGAGTTTAGGTGGTTTAGACATCGGTCCCTACTAAGGTTAAGGCACACCCCCGAATCCTATAGATACTTGCGGGGATTCTTACAAATCACCCAACAACAAAATTAAATAAGAATTTAGGAAGTTTAGACGTCGATCCCTACTAGGATCAAGGCAAGCCCCCGAGTCCTATAAACACTTACAGTAATTTTTATAGATCAGCAACTAACGAAGTTAAATGAAAAAATATATATACATTTTACTAGGGAATATTCACATTGAACAATAATGCCAGTTGGCAATGTAGAATCTTTCTAAGTAAAACCTTCCTTGGGTGATTACCATGCAAAAATAATTACTGCTTTCGTCTTAATGTAATTGTCATGTTAGACGTATAATTTGTACAAATTTTTAATTGATTATAAATCTTTTAAATGTTCTCAAATGTTCCCAATTAATTGAATTGACTTGACAACTAAATGATATAATTTAAAATTGGAGAGTTTTAATTAAGAAGAGAGATAAGATTTAAACGAGAAATAATGAATTGATTATTGGGACCTATTAGTTATTGAAATTGAGAATATTTTAAATGTTTGGAAAGATAAATTTGAAATTTCACCCAAATCTATTTCAGGTAATGTGATATTTTTATTAACACATTTCAAAGTGAAAAATGTGACAATATAAATGGTAATAGAATATATATGGCTTATTGCAGCAAGTAAAAGGTTTCCATCCCCATCCCATCCATATATATATATATATATATGATTCAAGAAATACATTATTTTGGATCAAAACATACTAAAACTAAACAGAACTCTAGTATAGACAACAATGGCTTCTTGGTCTGCTGAACATGCCACCAGAGCTTATCTCCAAACCCTCAACATGGTAAGAAATTTAAGCTAGCTTTCAGTAAGTTTTGATACTTCATTATATAGGATTACCCGTTAGATTAATCTTTCCTATATTGTTGATGTAGAAAATTTCTTATATAGTTGATGTAGCCATGAAAATGCATGCAATGTGTGTTGAAAAATATTTTAAAATTTAAACAATAATTATGTTACATCCATCCATACTCATTAGTATAAAAAAAAAATTTTATCGCTAACGGTGTATGAAAGATTAGTACTTAATTACATGTTTACGTTCTGGTATTTACTGTAGTTATGTTTTAATATTTCAGGGTAAAAGGGGGAAGGAGCCAAATGTAGCAGAGTTAATTGCAGCACTGGCTGCAGGAAACAATGCAAAACTCATGGTTATGGTTTGTGCAGGCAATGCTGGATCTACAGCACTCGCATTAGGTGCAGCAGCACAAGAAACCGGCGGCCGCACGGTGTGTATTTTATCAGGGCTTGAGTTACATGCTTCAAGAAAAGCTCTAGGACAGATGTGTCATGCTGATTTTATTGAGCTTGTTGTACGGAATGCTCAGTCTTTAAATGAGTATCATGGTGCTGATTTTGTGCTTGTTGATTGCAAACTGGAAGAGTACAAGGCAGTTTTGCTAACGGCACAAAGGTGTTTGAAAAAAGCATTTCTTGTAGGTTACAATGCTATTCATGGTGAACCATGGAATATTGATAGTTTGAAACCTCATTTTCTACCTATTGGAGAAGGGTTATTGGTGACTAGAATATCATCATCATCGGCTGCTACAGATGATAAATTTCGTGGGGTTGGAAAAAGGGGTGTTGGGTGGTGAAATTTGATAAAATTCCTGTGAGGAACATGTTTACAGGACCACCTAATTAATTCCCCCACACTATGACCAAATTGAGGCCAATTAGATGGCTTTTTTAGGTCATTTTTAACGACTAATTAACTACTAATTAGTCAATAATGCTGTAAATAATCTTAATCCTAGTCAATGTAAACAGTGGATCTCCTAACAGAATGTTTTATAATGCTCAAATTCGCATTTATAGAGTGAGTAGCTACTCCATTCAATGAGCAAGGTTTAGTGAATCCAAGGATGAAGCATAGAAATGACGAACTCAAATATATTTTTGAAGGTTTAGATGAATCCAAGGATGAAAACTTGAAAATTCGGTTCAAAATAACCGTCTTTTAGACAAATTGTATCGTACCAAATTATTTAAAGTTTAAAAATTAATAAAGTATTAAATAATATTTTTTCAATTTTCACTCTTAGTGCCATATTAATGGAGGAAAAATTATGTAATTAGATATTCATGTAAAAAGGTAACTTAGTCACTTAAACTATCTTTTTGTAAAATAAATAGAATTTAACAAGTTTATTAATCTGTATACACTAAACAAAGATAATAATTATTCTAAAACGGAAGAAATAGTAAAATAAATTAAATATCGTAATGTTACAGCTTTCCAAATCAAATGTAGTAGAATGAATCAGAATATGTAATCGAGGATCTCGTCTGCAAGTCATGTAAAACCATCTAGCCCTTTAATTTTTATTCTAAGTTAGATTGTAAAATCTCGAATTTTTGGACTTATTTAATTAAAAGATAAAAATGAGCATACTAACAAAGAAAATAGATTATAACGTAGTAATTTAACTTGAATAGTATTAGGGAGTGTATATATTCTATCAATATTAGTATATATCCTATAGGTTAAATTTAATACTATATATAAATACATATAATAGGATAACTGATATATTTTCTACGATACACAAGCAAGAGAAAACTATCATGCATACGCTCAAGGTTATCTTCAATTTATTCTATGTTTTATTTATTAAATTCGTTTTATTATTTGGATTTATTCTATGCTTTATTTATTAAATTCGTTATATTATTTGGATTTAAATATTATAGATATGTATATTATGATTTTGAGGTGGTTAGTATGTTAAATCAATTATTGATTTCACGGATTAGAATCAAATCCGTAGGCTCAAGAACCACATCTGGATAATTCAAGAACCACATCAATTCTTATGAATTCAGGTACGCTTTTGCATTTAGTATTTAATTTATATTCTTGATGATTAAACATGAAGGATCCGAGTTATGATAACATTGGTTGTCATGATATTAAAGTTAATTTGGTATGCCAACAAGTGGTATCAGAGCATCTTCATGTTGAATCGTTGAGAAATCAATTTTTTCATTAATTGATTTATTATGTGATTTCATATAAATTTAGTTCTTGAATTCAACAAATTTTTTATGTGATTTAATTTGTTGTATTTAAGAACAATTGTGGTTATATTACGGATTTAAGGTTTTGGGTCCAATGCATATATATTTATTCGGATTAAATTGTTGGATATAAAACAGTTTTAAATTTTTTTTTTTTTGAATTTGTTTGGTATAAGAATTTTAAAAAAAAAAAAAGGTAATTTTTTTTTTTTGATTAAGGTGTACGGTTTTTTTTTTTAAATCTTTGGTAAATAATTAAATTCAAATTTTGGTTAATTAATTAAGAATGTCTAATATTTAAAATATATATATATTGATTGACACAACATGCTATTAAAATAGCCCCTCTTGTGTAGGTCAATTTATTTTAAAATATTAAGATGATTGTGTATTTGTAATTCATGCGGATATTTATCGACCCAAAGGAAGGTTAATATTTGGCCGAATTATATATACACCTGTAGTAATAAATATGTGACAATTATTTGGTATTCCATGTGAATAATAAATCAATCCAAAGATAGACTTATTATTTGACAGGATTTATTGTCAATATTTGATTACTATACCAAGAGTACCACTTACAAGTTAATATTTATATCCAAAAACTAAATATTAATGTTGTGTTGGGTATCTTGTGATGGGCCCTACCGTTATTTGAATTTAATTTATTATTTAAGATTTGGAAGTTATGTGAATATATTGTTTTGTTCTATTTTCAGTAAATACATCTGCTTCTATGATATCTGCCAATATCAATTCCATCACTATGTTGAATGGAACTCAAATTTTAAGGAATGGAAAGAGAACGTAATGACCGTTCTTGGTTGCATTGATCTAGATCTTGCGCTAAGGATTGAACAACCCACTCCTCTTCCAGATAATAGTTCCGTAGAAGAAAAAAGGGACTATGAGAAGTGGGATTATTCAAATTACATGAGTCTTATGATTATAAAACGTGCAATTCCGGAAACATTCAGGGGCGATGTGTCCGAAAAGGCAACTGCCAAAGAGTTCTTTATGGAAATTGAAAAGCATTTTGTAAAAAATGATAAGGTTGAAACAAGTACGATTCTATCAAACTTAATTTCAATGAGGTATAAAGGAAAAGAAAATATAAGGGAGTACATTCTAGAGATGTCTCATCTTGTTTCAAAACTTAAGGCACTAAAGTTAGAGCTTTCTGAGGACTTGCTTGTACATTTGATTTTGATCTCTCTTCCTGCACAATTCAGTCAATTTAAGTTAGTTATAATTGTCAAAAGGATAAATGGTCTCAAAATGAGCTCATTTACTCATTGTGTGCAAGAAGAGGAAAGATTGAAGCAAGAAAAGATAGAAAGTGCTCCCTTGGTAAGTACCTTTAAGGACAAAAATAAGAAAAAGAAAAAGGATAAAGAAGTTGTGGGTGGTCCATTTCAAAAGAAACAACAAAAGAAGCAAATTGAGGAATTTGGTTGTTACTTTTGTGAGAATTCTAGACACCTGAAAAAGGACTATACCAAATATCACGCTTGGCATGAAAAGAAAGATACGCTTCTCATTTTGGTTTGTTCTAAGGTTAATTTAGCATCAGTACCTTAACACACTTGATGGATAGACTCTGGTGCTACTACTAACGTAAGTGTGTCCATGCAGGGTTGCCTGAATTGCCGAAAGTCGAATGATGCTGAAAGATTCATTATGTGGGTGATGGCAAACCAGTTAAAGTTGAAGCAATAGGGACTTTTAGGTTATTATTAAAAATGGTTATTATTTAGATTTGAAAGAGACATATATTGTACCGTTTTTAAGAGGAATTTCGGTTTCTATTTCTGTTTTGGACAAATCCGGTTACTTTTGTTCATTTAGAAATAATCAGTTTAGTCTTTTTCTGAATTCAAATATTATTGGTACTAGTTTTTTGTCTTCTCATGATAACCTTTATTTAATCGAAACTATTGCTTCATATAATGAAACCTTGCATATATGTTCACGTGGTACTAAATGCAAATTAATCAATGAGAATTCTGCTTCACTTTGGCATAAGCGTTTAGGTTATATATCTAAACAAAGAATTGAAAGACTTGTGTCAGATGGAATTCTTGATCCCCTTAATTTGTTAGACTTTCAAATATGCATTGAGTGTATTAAGGAAAAACAAAAACATAAAGAAATCAGGTGCCAGTAGATCTTCGGACGTCTTAGAAGTAATACATACGGACATTTGCGGGCCATTCCCTACTGCTTCTTGGATTGGTCAACAATATTTTATTATATTCATAAACGATTTTTCTCGTTATGGCTACCTTTATCCAGTTCATGAGAAGTCTAAGTCATTGGACATGTTCAAGGCTTTTAAAGTTGAAGTTGAAAACCAACTTGGTAAAAGAATTAAGGCTGTTAGATCTGACCGTGGTGGTGAATACTATGGCAGATATGATGGATCAGGTGAACAGTGTCCTAAATTCCTAGAAGAGTGTGGAATCGTCCCACAGTACAACATGCCAGGATCTCCTAGCATGAATGGTGTTGTTGAGAGACGAAACAGAACTTTAAAGGATGTAGTGAGAAGTATGATTAGTTATACAACTTTACCGGATTCAGTCTTGAGAGAGGCATTAAAAACTGCAACTTATATTCTTAGCATACCTAGTTCCAACTAAGATAACGACCTGTCTCTTATACTACATGGTAAAATGCCTAGTCTAAGGCATTTACATATTTGGGGTTGTCCTGAGGCAAGGCCTTATAGGCCAAATGAAAAGAAATTGGACTCGAAAACGGTCAGCACCTATTTTGTTGGTTACTCTGAACGGTCTCGGGGGTATAAATTTTTGTATGATCCCACATCCAGATCCTTCTTTGAGACGGGAAATGCCCAGTTCTTTAAGGATATTGAGTTTGGGGAGAGAGATAAAGTTAGAGACTGTCTTTGAAGAGAAATCTATTTCCCTTCCTACGATTGTTATTGACAATGATCAGCCTTCTATTCTCGACATTGTTCAAGAAGCAATACCAGTACCACAAGACAATGTTGAAAATCTTCCCCATCAAGAACAACACGAACAAACTCAAAAACCTCAAGAACAAATGCCATTAAGGAGATCCACTAGAGAACGGAGAAGTGCGGTTCCGGATGATTACATTGTATTTCTCCAAGAACATGAGGATGGCATTGGATTGGTGGAAGATGATCCAATCAACTTTCATCAAGCCATGCTTAGTGCTAATTCTCACAAATAGGTTGATGCTGTGAATGAAGAAATTAAATCCATAAAAGACAACGACGTTTGGGAACTCGTCACACTACCTGAAGGTACGAAACCTATTGGTTGTAAATGGATATTTAAAACCAAAAGTGACTCGAAGGGTAATGTGGAGAGATATAAGGCTCATCTTGTCGCAAAGGATTTTACTCAAAAGGAAGGCATTGATTATAAAGAGACTTTCTCTCCAGTATCATCGAAAGACTCTTTCAGGGTAATCATGGCTTTAGTGGCACATTTTGACCTTGAGTTACTTCAGATGGATGTAAAGACTGCATTTCTCAATGGTAACATTGATGAGACCATTTATATGATGCAACCAGAAAACTTTGTGTCTAAAGATGCAAAGAATATGGTCTATAAATTAAAGAAATCCATCTATGGGTTCAAGCAAGCTTCTCGTCAATGGTATCACAAATTTCATTAAATTATCATCTCGTTTGGTTTTGAGATGAATTTGGTTCATGATTGTATATACCACAAGTTTAGTGAGAGTAAGTACATTTTTCTGGTTTTATATGTCGATGACATACTGCTTGCCAGTAATGATATAGGTTTATTGCACGAAACTAAGCATAGATTTCTATCACAAAAATTTGAAATGAAAGATCTTGGAGATGTCTCTTTTGTCTTAGGAATTCAAATATATCGAGATCGCTTTCAGGGTATTCTTGAATTATCTTCAAAAGATTTAGTTCTTATCGAGAAGGTCTTAAGAGATTTGGCATGCAAAATAGCAAATCAGGAGATACCCCTATTGCTAAGAGAGACAAATTCTGCCTCGCTCGGTGCCCTAAGAATGATTTTGAAAATAAAGAAATGCAAAAGATTCCCTATGCTTCGGCAGTAGGAAGTCTAATGTATGCTCAAGTTTGTATGCGTCCAGATATTGCGTATATTGTTGGGATATAGGCAGATATTTAAGCAATCCAGGTATGATTCATTGGATAGCAGCCAAAAGAGTTATGCGGTATCTTCAAAGAACAAAACATTACATGCTCACATATAGGAGATCGGATAAATTAGAGATCATTGGGTATTCCGACTCTGATTTTGCTGGATGTCAAGACAGTCATAAATCCACTTCAGAGCTATATTTATTTGCTGGCTAATGGAGCTATCTCTTGGAAAAGTGTTAAACAAACACTCATAGCTCCTTCCACCATATCAGCTAAATTTATAGAATGTTATGAGGCATCTAATCATGACATATGGTTGCGAAATTTTGTCATAGGGTTGCGAATTGTGGACAGTATTGAAAGACCACTTAAGTTATTTTGTAACAATAAATCGGCAGTATTATATTCTAACAATAATAGGAGTTCAACGAAATCTAAAAACATAGACATCAAGTTCCTAGTTGTTAAAGAAAGAGTTTAAAGTGGTCAGGTGTCTATAGAGTATATTGATACGAACTCCATGATTGCGGATCCACTTACTAAAGGATTGCCACCTAAGGTCTTTCATCAGCACACTGCTCATATGGGTGTTATGTCTTTTGAGGTTATTCAGGATTAGTGGGAGTTTGTATTCTGTTTATATACTTAAATCTTTCAAGACACATCATATATTTATCAATATTTTCATCAGTAAATAAATAAAGAATTCACTTTTAGAAATAAATTGTTAAGTTTAAGTTTCACTCTGACTTCAATTTCAGTTTGATCTCTATAAAAAATAAAGTTGGACCAGATGAAAATAGGCATGTTTAAGATCACATGGCATGTAATTTTCATGCTACACATCCATAATTGATCTATGTCATTTGGTTGTGTTGATGTACGTGATCAAGAATAGGTTTAGTTACGATTAATGTAACAAAAATTGTCTTGATCCTATATTAACATGATTAATGGATGAGATTATTTGAAAATGACTATGGTCATGATAGCTAAAGGTTTTGAGCTCATAAGATTTTATACAATAATATATATGTAGTCCAAGTGGGAGAATGTTGGGTTTTGGACATTTACATATATATTAATTGTGTAATATGTGCTATCATAATTAATTGGCCCAATATAAAGTGATCTATTATAGTTTAAGATAAATGGGCCTAAATCATCTAATTAGTATGGGCTATTATGTGTAGATACCATGCTAAAATCTTATTTCCTATTTTATGATGGGAAAAACCTAAGGGAATAAGGAAAGTATATCTATATATATATATAGGTTATGGTCTCCAAATTCTATGTTGTTGTGTTACTTTTCTTGATATCCAATCATCAGAAAAGTGAGAACCGTATTCTCTAAAATACATACATAGTAATTTGGAAGATCAATAACCATATTCAAGAATCAAATCCGTAGGCTCAAGGACCACATCTGGATTTTCAAGAATCACATCAATTCTTATGGATTCAGGTACGCTTTCGCATTTAGTATTTAATTTATATTCTTGATGATTAAACATGAAGGATCCGGATTATGATAACGTTGGTTGTTATGATATTAAAGTTAATTTGGTATTCTAACAGTGCAGCCATCGATTAGAGGAGAAGGCCATGGTTTGGGCCACAGTTGTCAATGGAAAATCTAACAGCTTCCGCCATCCGTTTGTAAAGTGGGGAGAAGGCAGTCGCTACGCAATGTTACAAAAATTTGAATAGACATTAAATAATAATTCATAGGGAAAGAAAGATGATTTTAGAGAGGAGAAAGAGTAAGTAATGTGCGATAGTTTATTAAGGCCAAATAGCGTGTTAGAATTCAAGTTCTTTGTTGTTTACAAATGAGGGATGACCCTAAGTTTATAGACACGACTCTTATATGAACAGCTTGATCTCTAGGTCGGTCAATTCAATTAAGCTGTTCAGTTGTCCGAGCAGATGTATAGTTTAATTATATGATCGGTTTATCTGAACTACTTAAGGAAGCTACTTACTCTTCTTTGATTTTATCCAGTCGAATAATCAGTGATCAATCCAACATGACACGTATACAATTCTACTGGCAATCAATTTTGATATCATTAGTAACCCCCTTGATGGTCTCTGTATCGAAAATCGATTGTCTAATGACAGATTAAAGAGAAAACACATTATACACACTTATAATTTTAAACGGTCACATCTTTTGAGAATCCCAATTAAATGCTTGTGACCCATTTGTTAAGACATCATCTATGCATTCGAACTCCAAGTTATCTCACAAAATGTCTTAAAGGGTTTCCCTATAAACTGAGTTCCATTATTTGAGATGATGTCACAAAAAATTCCATATCGACAAACAATGTTCTTCTAGAAGAACTTCTTTACTCTTTAGCCTGAATTGATCGAATAGGTTCAGCTTCAATCTATTTTGAAAAGTAATCAATAGCTACAATCAAATATCTTGAATTTCCTGCTCCTATCGGTCATGGCTAAGAATGGTCCCAATATATCAAGTCCTCATTGTTGAAAGAGCCATGATCCAAGGAGAAAGGTTATTTCTATAGATGGATTGTGAATGATGGGAGCATATACACTTGACAATGGTGTTAATGTTTGACCAATTCATAAGATCATTGTACATAATAGGCCAATCATAGCCCACAAGGATTGCTTTTCAAATAAGACTCTAAGCTTCTAATGGCAAGCAATACGACGATGGAGGTAGATATGAGCATCGATACAATATTCCTTGGTGTATTTTATATCACATTGCTCAGATACACAATCTCATTACATGAACTCGATCTCTTGGAAGTGTTCTTTGAGTCAAATACTCAATAATAGGTGTCATTGTTGATTTGAGCTATCTCTGGTTCATTAATAGCTTGTTGTGTCTTTACCTTAACAAACACTTCCCTAATTAGATGAGCATAAAGGGCATAAGTAAGTTTGGGATAAGGCATAAGCATGGACATTCTTAGCTTGAGGAATTTTAGATGAATTCTACTTCTTCAAATTGTTGCCTAAGCTATTTGATCTTTTCGAGATATTTTTGTAGAATTATTGCTTGAGTTTCAAAGTTTCCAAGGACCGGATTCACAATTAACGAAGAGTCACTGTTGATTCGAAATCCTTTGGCACTTAGATTTTGTGCAAGCTTTATATCAACAATTATAGCCTCAGATTCTGCTTTATTATTAGTTGATCGAAACACAAACCGAATAGGATAAGTAAACCGGTTTCCCTCAGGTGTTTGAATAACAATTCCAACTCCCAAACTTGTTTCATAGATGATCCATCCACATGCAATTCCCAAATTGGGTATTCTTCTTGTTTATACTCGGCTTGTTTCTCTATGCATAAAAACCCTTTTGTCTTTTCTGAGAAAATACTTCCCACATTAAATCAACTAGACCTTGTGCTTTTATCACCAAGCATGGTTGAAACTTGAGATCATACTCAAGTAGCTCAACCAACCATTTAAGCATGCATCTGAACAATATATCTAGCTTGGCCAAAACTGTCTTAAAAGGAAAATTTGTGTTAACTATTATTTCATGACTTTGCAAGTAAGACTTCAGTTTCCAAACTGTAACAACGAGAGAAAAGGCTACTTTTTCTATGTTTGAATAATTCAACTCAAGGTCTTCCAGAACTTTGCTGAAAAAGTAGATCATGTGTTGTACTTTGTCTCGTTTAGATACTAGAAGAGTACATACAGTAGTATAGGTGGATGATAGATACAATGATAGGACTTCATTTTCTACTGGCACTGTCAGACGAGGAATGTTACCCAGATATTACTTTAATTTCTCAAAAATTTGTTGACACTACTCAGTCCATTCAAAGTTTTTTGCCTTCTTGATTGTTGAAAGAAAGAAAGTCCTTATTCTGCTAGTTTGGATAGAATTTGATTGATAGCATTCATTCACCCGGTCAAACATTATACCTCTTTTTTTGAATGTCTTGAACATTGGGATTTGCTTCGATTCCTCGATAAGACACTATAAGTATCCCATGAACTTTCTAGAAAGTACTACAAAAGTGCATTTCAATGAATTAAGTCGGAGATTGACTCTTGTCATGATCAAGAAGACCTCCTTAAGATTTGAAAAGTTATCTTTATATGACCGACTTTTTATAACCTTGTCATCCACATAAACCTCCATATTTCTTCCAATCTGTCGCTTGAACAACCTGTTGACCAGGCATTGATAAGTTACTCATGCATTTTTTAGGCCCAAGGGAATAGTTTGATAACAATAAGTGCCATTATCAGCGTGTATATTTTTTTCTTCATCTTCTTTACTGAAAAAATTCGATGATATCATTTATATACATATAGAAAGTGTCCGACCTTAAACCTAACTAGTGAATCTACTATTGTATCGATCCAAGGCAAAGAGTAACAATCTTTAGGACAGAATTTGTTAAGATCAGTATAATCGATATAAATACGCAAGAGTGCATCTGGCTTTGGTACAAGCACAAGATTTGAAAGCCAAGTTGGATATAAGAATTTTTGAATAATTCGAGCTACAAGTTGTTTATCGACCTCAACTTCTACAACCGACTACGTTCTGGCCCAAAAAGTCTCTTCTTTTGTTTGAAGGGCCTATGAAATGGGTTGATTCCTAGCTTATGTTTAATGATTCTCGTGTATTCCTAGCATATCTGTTGGTGACTAGGCATAAATATTTCAAAACTCATAGAAATGTTGTAGAAGATCAATCTTCAGTGTAGATGACAAGGAAGTGTAAATTTGTAACTTCCTATCAGGATATTCAGGATCAAATGAAATTTTTTCTATTGGTAACTTAGTAACTGTATCATTTGCTATCCTGAGATTCTAGTTTAGAAGTTTGTTCATTGGGGATCTTGCTCAAACGTCCCTTGTCCTCAGCAAGGACCCAAGCAAGTTGTTCTTCCAAGGTCTTTTTCCTAAGTGACATCATGTAACATTCCCGAGCTTTTTGTTGATCTCCCCAATCTGACCTTCAGTTCTATCTCTGAGGGCAAACTTTATCCACTAGATGATAGACAAATGAAAAAATTACAAATATATATTGCAAAGGTCGGCCTAAGATCATGTGTACGCTGAAGAAATGTTGTACGCTGAAGCCTTTCAGACCAATAGAATGTTTATTATTTTAGTTCGAGAATAAAGTGTTTCCCTAAGAGTTAAGGGTAATATCACTAATCCCTTTGCATTAATGAAATCTTCGATGAATCTGATCAAAAGAGTTTTGACTGGTTGAATGTGTTCTTTACTGATCCTTATCTTTTCCCAAGCATACTAATAAATTATATCTATTGAACAGCCATTGTCAATAAAAACCTTATGTACTTGAAAGTCTCACACTTTTACATGAATAACAATTGGATCTGTATGAAGATATCAATCTGGAACAAGATCCTGATCGGTGAAGCTGAAACTCAGATGTAATCAAGGTTTCTTGGACACGATTCCGCTAGGACGAATTTGTTGAGCAAATTGTTTCCTTGTATTGGTAGAATCTCTACTAGTACTTCCTATTAGCTATGTTTTTAATAACCCCAATTGTATCATTATTGTCTCGGGAAGGACCTCGCTGGTCATTTGGCCATACATTCTGTGTCCGGTAGTTCAGCTGAGGAGGTAATCGATCATCTCTAACAGGTCACTTTTCATTACGCCAAAATTATTTAGCACCATGAAAGAATATTCCTATAGGTGCCCATTCTTCATAATTCTTTCTATTTCAATTTTGAGATCATTGTATTCATTAGTGTCATGTCCATGATATTCACGATAGGCACAATATTTAGATTGATATCTCTGATGGTACTCTGAACGAATAGGAGCTGGTAGTTGAAGAATTCCAATATGTCAGACTTGGTACAACATCTTCTTGTGAGATGTGTTAAGAGGAGTAAAATCTTCATCAGGCAGAACATGGATTCTTTTGAAGCGTAGAGCTTCTAAAGCAACCAATTCACTGGAATAGAAGGTCGAGCATTTTGGGAATTGGATTCTTCATGATATCTTTTCTACAAGAGATCATCGATTCTTGTCTCGAGGTTCATTTATTTCCCTTTTTGCTTGATTTGATTCTTCTCCCCTTATGTAATCATTTACTCGTTGGAAGAGCTTAACAAAAGTCTTTAGTACAACTGAAGTGATATCACAATTAAATACCTCTAGTCTAATTCCGCTCATAAAGGTAGCAATGACCAATGTTTCATCAGCATTTCTGATATGGACAACTTCAACATAAAAACGACTGAATCCTTGCTACAAGTGTCTCAACTTTGTTGCCGAATATTCAGCAAATGAAATGATTCTATTTGGATAGTATTTTGACTCATAAAATAGCATAAAAACTTCTTTGCTAGATCAGTGAATGAATCCACTTAACAAGGAGGGAGTTCTTTAAACCATTTTTGGGCTGATCCTTTTGGCTTGGTTGCGAACAACTTACAAGTTATAGCATCAAAATAACCAAAAAGTCTTGTAACAGATGAAACCTGGGCAATAAGATCTGTCGGATCAGTTGTGCCTTTATAAGTATCCCATATTAGGCTACTTGAAATGAAAGGGTATCTGCTTGGCTTAAATGGCTAGAATAAACAAATCTTTATCCGCAGTGAGTAATTCAAGAGTAGGAGTCGCCATTTTCCCTAAGAGTTCATGCACTCTTTGTTCAACTTTTGCTGTCAAAACATCATCTTTTTCATTAAAATCATCAATAGGTTGCATTATAGGCTTAATTTTTTTTTCTTGAGGTAAGGACCTAATTGATCAAAAACAGATCTTTCATGTCGAGAAACGGAAGACAAGGCTAAAATATGATGTCATGATAGGAAATGTTAGCTTTTGCTTTGCCTGTAAGCCTCTGATTATATTGGTTCATGTTATGATGTTGATTCTCAAAAAAATCTTTGAAGGTCTAAAAATTGTTGGTAAAGAATTCAAGCATTTCTTCCTAGAGATATAAGAGTTTTGTTGATGATTTTCTATTTCAGGATAAGCATCAAGTGGAATTGATTCTCCCTCTTGATTCTGGTTTTTGTTGTCATTTCTCGCTTTTTGTGAGAACAATTCTTCATAATTTTAGCTCAAAGGTAAAACAATCAATGGATGTTTTATGTTGTTCCCACTGACAGCTCCAATTGATATTATAAAAATTTGAGCAGATATGAAATAATAATTCATATGGAAAGAAAGATGGTTTTAGAGAAGGAAAAAGAACAAGTAATGCGTGATATTTTATAAAGGCCAAATGGCATGTTAGAATTCAAGATCCTGTATTGTTTACAAATGAGGGATGACCCTTATTTATAGTGATTTTCTTATATGTTTGCCGATCTCTAAAGGTCGGTTAATTCAATTAAGCTGCTCAGTTATCCGATTAATAGTACAGTTTAATTACATGGTTGGTCTATCTAACCTGCTTATATTTGAGCTGCTTGGTTCTTCTTTAATTTTATCCAATCGAAAAATTCTGAAGTGATCGTTCCAACTTGGCACATGTTAGTTATGTACTTGTAGTACCATCACTACGCACCTTCCATTGATAGTTTAATTCAATTAGAGAAAGCTGGGACAAATTAAGAAATTGGTCGAAGACAGTGCAGGAGTTCGGGAAAGAAGAATGCAGAATTAAAGAATCTTATAATTTCCTATAATTAAGAAATTGGTCGAAGACTGTTTGGTTTTAAAGTTATATGGAAATGCATTATATGTATATTTTGACTATGTGTGACATGTATATATTATAAGGGTAATAATAAAATATTTTAATTCTAAAGAAATATGAAATAGTCAGTAGGAGTTATAATTCTACATTAAAGTCAAGAAAGACTCGACACCTGAGTCTTTAGAGACTTGGCAGCATAGAGTCAAGAAAGGCTTGACAATAGAGCTAAGAAAGACTTGGCAATGCAAGAAGAAGAAGGTTAAGAAAAATTGTAGAACTTCTTAACAGCCTTTTCTAGTAAAGATTAATCACTAGGTTGAGTATTCAGAAACCGATTACTACCTGTCAATTTTGAACCGTTTAAATAGATGCATGTTTTATGTTATGAAAGTTTGTAGACACTGTTACATGAAATTACAAGTCATAAAGAAAAGTTACGTGATATATGAAAAATTGCATGAGTATGTGACTTTATTCTATTACATGTTTTACAAGAATGGCGCAGCATATTTTACAAAAATGATTTGGATAAAAGAATGAGCATGTGATAGTATGTGTATGCATGAGTTGTATATATGTGTGTGTGTGTGTGTCTGTGTGTATGTATGTAACAGCAAATCTAGTAGGAATAAGTACTATCGATTGGGCTACGTTTCATGTACCTCATGTTTCATATAATTGTTGTACAAAAGACGAATAAAAATATGTATTAGTTGAGAATGAGAACTAAGCGTATGAGAACAAAGAAGGAACATAATGTAGTCACTACCTTAAAAATTTGTTTATAGGATTATTCTAGTAATTTGAGCCTGCATGCTTCTGATGTTATCCTTGTTTAGTGATTTGTATATTTGTTTATGATTTAGTAAAAATCACACTATTTAAAATTGATATTTTTGTAGAGTTATTTCTATTATTATAATTATGTTTTAAAGTAAATAGTACATATTATGATGTCTTGTATTTTTGAATTTGTTCTTGAAAATATGGCGAATGATACACATCTGACAAATACGAGGAGTAACATAGATGCTTAATTGACTTTTAATTGCGTACTTTAAATGTTGATTAGGACAATGCGATTAGTATTAATGTATAATATATAAATTATAATGTCTAATGATCAATGTATCTATCTTTATGCCGGAAAAGATAATCATTATGAAATGATGAAGCGCGATTTACACGTTGATGTATCGAGGCCAACGCATTCCAAATACAATTAAGTTCCCAATGGTCTAATTGGATAAATTAGTGGCCTTAATTCTAAAGTCAAAACTTGAAACATCATCAATCTCTTTCTTGCTATTAATAAATTTTATCCTCATTGTAGCAATAAAGAGATTGATAAGTTGTTCGAAATGATCCTTTAAAAGGGATTGTTGATTCACTTTATGTATGGATTTCTTTAGTTTTAAGAGTTTATATCTTATAAATTTTTTAAATACATAATGTTATACTGTACAAGTATTAAAAATACAAAAAAATAATTTTCTAAAAAAATCATAGAATTTCTCTATATTTATACTTAACAAATTAATAAATTATCTCGTTGCTCTTCCATCTTGCTCTTATCATGACTCAAGCTAGTAGAATGACTTGATTTGGCCACCTGATTAATTAAATGTGGTATAATTTTCAGCAAGAACATATAATATTTTTCAGTTATACACATTAGATGTGCAAAATTTTTGCTAATGTTACAGTCTTTTTATCAAACTACTATAGGATTTCCCAAATTATCTAAAATCAAAATATCTTATCTCGACCTTGATAGAAAACAAAGATGTTTCATGGAATATTTACTTAATTGATTTTTCATGACTACAGTTTGGGACAATGATTAAATTACTTAACCAATAAATTTCATTTTAACAAAAAAAAAACCCGATAAATTCAACAAATTATACTGCAATTAATTGTACAATTCACGGAGGATGCAAAGGAAAGTAGCCTAAATCCATGAAATGTACACGGTATCCATCTTATTCTTTTTGAATTTGTCGAAAGCTCAGAAATTCTCCATCCATCGAGCAATAATACTATTAAGTGGAACATTAATTAACCACGGTCGTGAACAGTTCAAAATATTGTACAACATTATTCTTGCTTTTTAGATAAGTTTGTTGCTTCAAAAACTTAACTCTGTTCGATACATACAAAGTAAATTTTGTCACACTATCTGTCGGTTTATACTAAAACAATATGCTTTTCCTAAAGTGAAGTAATAAACCTTGTTTCTCAGCTAGAGCAATTGATGGCATAATTAAACTAAATTCTTTATAAATTAGGAAATATATTATTGTTAAATTTTGATAATTTAGTTGTTTAAGGTAGTAATATTATTTAGTGATTTCCTATTATAATTAGGTTTTTTAGTAGTCCAGTTTGTTACACTATAAATAGAGGGTTTACTTGTTTAGTAGAATTTTATATTTATCAAGTTTGTTACTCTATAAATAGAATTTGTATAATTTACAGTATACATAGTTCAGTTGATAGAGTTTACCAATTGTAACATTATGATATTAAGTCGTAAGTTTATGCGAGTTTCAATATGAGAATTCGACGCGCATTATTTTATAACTTCTCCTCTTTTCCTACATATTTTTTTATGTATTAAATAAAATTATCTTTAGCTGCATGTTTTTTATGCTAACAGCAATGAACTTAATATGTAATGGGATGAATTCGTTTGTGTGCATTAATGTAAAAGCTAATTAATATTGCTATGACACCAGAATTTCAGAAGCGAGAAAATTGAGAAGCATATATATTCAATGGACCAGAAGCCACAGTCTCTCTTTTTTTGACAGCGAATTGGTTAGTAAGGTCGTGTAGCTTAAATCAGGTTGCAACTTATGTGGTTCAATTTGAACTGTTAATATTTTTCGGAAAAAAATTGAACAACTAAATTGGACTACATAAATCGCAGCACAATACGACAATGTATCATAAAGCATAGGATTTATTACCATAAAACGTTTCAAGCACCATCATAGTCTACACCATCTTCTCAAGTGCTGGAAATGGAAATATCCTACATATCATGCTTTAGTCATAAAGCTTAATTCTACATGAAAATTTACAGAGAAAAATAAATTAAGCAAAGTAAATATAACTACTAAGATAAGCAAATCCCTATTTAGCTTCGGAATACATGCTCCTCTCCTGAGTTCTGATCAGTGTACCTGATCCAACGTTTAGGGCCAAATAATTTCCCCGAATTAATTCGATTTTCACCGGCAATATATGCAACATTCAATCCATTCCCAATTGGAAGAACCGTTGATTTCACAACACAAACTGCACTACCAACAACTTCATTCCATCTGAACCAAGAAAAGGTCTTTTTACTAGCATTTTTGGATATTAGAACTGCACCAAGATGGCTAAACTTTGCAAAACTAAAAACCCTCTATGCCAAAATCATTGCAAATGCCATCAACAACAAGAAAATCAATACCATTTAGCTTTTTCATCAACTCCTCAGGCTCTCCTACCATCATTTCAGGTAATGGTTCATCTTTTTTAGAACTATTATTTTTCATGGCACAAATATATTCCTCTCTTGATTTTTCATCAGCTACAATGCATACATGTCTTCCACCCGAGTGATGAGCCGCGATAGCAAGGCCAGCGCTACATTTTAGGGCAGCACCACCACCAATATTAGTCCATGCTTCGACAATTAATTTCGCGTTCCAACCGCCTGCCATTGCAGATATCAACTCTGGAGCACCGGGTTCCATTGAAAGACCACACTGCAATAGTACCAAAAATAAAAAAATCTTAACATATTTATGTATTTCTTTTCCTTTCCTAGCCACAATTCAAGAAATCAAAATTATAGCATGCATGATTAGATAATAAAAATTTTTAAATGATGATATGTTATCTATGAATAACATTATGAAAAGTGATCCTCTTAATGAGAAATGTAAAATAAAATTTAAATAACTCTAAAAGATAATTAAAGATCCAGATTGATTGTGTATACGAATTTCACAGTATCAAGATATGCTTATGCTGCAATCTCAGGACACTTATATAGAGCTTCATCGTTTCTAAATTCTAGCTACTTATGTGATTCTTCTTCTTTTTCTTCTGATATATATGTTGCTTTTGCTTTCCAGAGTTGAGAGAAAAAACAAGGGCAGTTTGTAGCTTGTATAAAAGGTTTAATCTGCCTCTAGATGATGATGAATATGACAAATGCTGATTATGTCACACAAAGTTTTTGTTTTTTACCATAATAATCAAATTGCTACTTGTTCTCTCTTAATTAAAGAAAATTTTATAATCTCAGAACTATCTTAGTGTACTTTAAAGAGCTATACAGTACAATCTTATGTGTTTTAAAAAAACTTGTGTTGTTTAAATTTTTTAAGCCAAGATTTATTCAACAGAAATATAAAATTCCTCGTTAATTTAACACAACCGTTGACAATTTTTCCATGGATTATATACGAAGCAATAGCTAACATCCAAAATAGTCCAAGAATCGAAACAATTAACTTATGTTTCAAAACTCACGTCAAAATTCAACTCTTGTATATGAAAGTAACTGAATGACAGAAATATATTTTTGGAAATTAATTAAGATAACTCCAGAAGCATTGGATATCTTTAATTATTTCATCCACCGTGCAACTTGCGGGCTCCTAAAAGAGTATAAGCATTAGCCAGTATATCATACACTACCACTTGTGTTTTAATCAAGCCAATCTCTAATTATGATGGCCAACAGCCAAAGAAATTAACTATGTATCTTGCCTCTTATGGTACATGACAATTTTGCACAAATTCTAGCTAAGTCACTATTAACTTGTACTACTATTTTATTAATTCTTTCTTGTGCCTTAACAATGAATATAATACTACGTGATTGCTTCTTGTCAACCCTTGATAATTGATATATCTATCAAGTAATATTAGTGTCACTATTAAAATTGCTTGTAGATCTCAAATTCAAATACAGGTACTTGCGCACATTTTCGATCTGATTCCTAATTCATGAGTATTTTTTTTTTTGTTTTTGTCAACGAATTTAGAGATGAGGATGCGGCTAAGGCATGCAACAGATCAATGACTTTTTTGTTTTTACATTTTGGTCATGAAAATAACATTACTTTTAGGTTCTATTTTTTAATTTATAATCAATTTCCCTCAAGTTGCCCCTAAAATAAAATTAAAAAAATCCCTCAAGTTGCAACTGTATTGAAAAAGAAAAACTTAATTAAAAAATACATGTTACTCACGACTATTAAAATACTTGATTAAGTCTTCAATTTCCTCTAAACGTGATCAGTTGGTAAATGTTCAGTCAATAATTAGAGATAAAATAAGAGTAAAATTACGTCAAGAAAAAGTAAAATGGTTACAGTAGATTTTTTCTTAAAAATAAAAAAAAACAAGTTCATCAAGAAAAATTTTAGGAAAAATATGAGATCAAATTATTTCCCTATATTTACTTACTGTATGGATCTACTTGAGAGAAAAACAACACATCTGTGATTCAAATAGTTTTTTTTTTTTGGGAAAGAAGAGAAGGGTGGGCGGTGTTGTTCTGGTTGTCGGGTTGGATGTAGATTGGTCGACAGAGTCAAATTTATGAAGCATCGAAAGGGGGGGATAATTTATAAAAATTTGAATATATGGAATTGTATATAAGTTGTCAACTTCTCATGGTTGCGTAGGCATAACCAGTTGAGCTTATCTTATCAAACCATAGATAAAACTAATTAAAACTATGGCAAAAATTTGATGCTTATCATAAAAATACTTTTCAAGGGATAATTTCAGAACCTCTCTCAAGTGTATGCTAATATTACCTAGGCCTCTTGAACTTTTAATCCTCTGACTTTCTTTTTTTTTTTTTAACCCACCTCTCCCCTACCCTTTTAATGACTCAAACACATGACATATAGGTCATAGAGAAAGCGTCTTACCATATACTTCATAATCCTCCAACTTTCTATTTCTTATAATATGTCAACCCAATTCAAAAAGAAAGGATTAAACAATTCATTTTAGAATGTAGATTCTAATTTTATTCCCATTTTACACCTTTATTGACCCACTAATTAATTTAGTATCAAATTTTTATTAACTCGCGGTTTGAAAAAAAATATAAGCTATGATAATTTAATTATTAAAAATAGAAATTAATAAATTTTGTATTCAATTTTAATTTTATATTTATTGTATTTACAATGCTTTGCAGATTCAATTTTCATTGACAACGAAATGTAACTTAGTTGGTAAGACAATTCCCGTATGACCTATTGAGATGGGTATTAAGTCACTAGAGGGTAGAGAGAAGATGTAGGTTTTTTTAAAACTTCAATTTTCATTTGGGAGGATTGTCCATATATACATTTAGCATTAAAAATTAGACAAAGTTGTAATGACTATTATTATCGACAAATTTAGGAGGATTTGGTTTCGGGCTACTTTGATTGAATTAGTAAAAAGTATTCATTAATTCATTACAATAGTCTAGAATTAAAATCCTTTGATATTAACTATATTTTTTATTGATTAACATAGTGTTTAGTCCATTAACTTAACTTGTAAGGAAACTATATGATTGTATAAAAAGATTTGCGCTCAAATTTAAAGACAAACTGTATATGTTGTTATAAATTCAATTACAATAACTCGAAATTAAAGTACTCTTAATTTGTCTATAAAAAGATTCATCATAACTTTGTCATATTTGGAATATTAAATTCTGTCGTCTTATGCTCTCAAATTAATATTGAATTTGAAAAGTTGTAAATATAACGAAACATAGAATTAAAATTACTTGCTATTTGTCAATAAATAAAATCAGCGTAACAAAACTTTGTTTTCTCAATCATTCTAATTAAGTAAATTTTGATTCTAAATGAACTAGTAGATCAGCAAAAGGGTAAATTAAAATAACATTAGCTTCACTATTATACAATGAATTGTGCAATTCTAAGAACTTTTTATATTCTACTGACATATTACAAGAAATATAAAGTTAAGGGAGAATTTTGTAAATTTTGAAAAATTTAAGAATATTAAGTTATATTATCCCTTTTTTAATATTAGACTTTATTTCTCTTTCAAAAATGATTTTCTTAACACCCAAAAAAAACTTTGAACAGTTCATTTAGCAGACAAACATGTGCATCAACTAGTGACAGCTGATGACTATGAGCCTAATTGCCACTATAGTTTTAATTTCCATGACGTATTTTCTACAAAATTTAGTAAAAAATTCCCGGTGATGTAATCTGCAATACATATCTTCTCCCGCTCAAGCTCGGTCGTTGTCTTCTCCACTCAAATTTCAAAGCTGGCTGTAAACAATTAAACCTTATTACGAAAATCTAGGATTAATTCGATTAAGGTTCAATTAAAAAATAAATTTATTAAGCCCGAGATTAAAATTTAATTGACTTCTAAATTCAACGAATTTTCAGCTTAAAAATTTGGTACTCCTGCTTGGAAAGAAATTTGTTTTCTTATTCAGTTTACCTTATAGTATAGGCTACAGTTATTGCCAAAACAAATCAAATCCATCCAGAACAAGTTTGCTCTATTTGACAATATTACCCTCTATAACCCACCTTAATTGCTCAAATTCAGTCTAAAAATCCCTTTCTATTTCTTTACCTGATGGAGGGTTTTTCAATAAAAATTTAAATATATACGAATTCACAAATTCACAAATTTAAATATATACGAATTCACAAATAGGGAGGGATAGAAGATCAGTAAGGTGTGGGGTAGGGATGGAAATAGGCCGGGCGAGACCCTCAACCCGCCTGGCTCATCTCGTCAATTAATCGGTTTGTCTGTCCTGTCATGTTATTACAGTAGGTTGGACTAGAGCCATAACCGTGCATTGAGGAGTTGGTTCAAGATTAGCTTTTTTTTTAATCTACAGCTCGGCCTGACACGTCCCATGAAAAAGACCATCCCAACACGTCTCGTCTCCCTATCGATGACTGGTCAACATTTTTTTATTTTTTCATCATTTAAATGGCTTTTTTTTTTCTAACACCATATGTTCATTTTCTTTCTTGGACTAATATATAATAACTTGTAGTGATAAGTAATGAAAAATAAAGTACTAATTAATAATAATTTTAAATAATAAATAAAAACTTGGATTAGTTAGTAGTAACTTAGAATAAAGAAGTAATAACTGCAACTACTAAATACTAACTTCAAATAAAATAAGTAATAATTTACAATGATAAGTAATAATTTGAAATAGTAAGTAATAACTTCGGAATATTATGCAATGACTTGGTTTAATAACTAATAATTTGTTTGTT
This sequence comes from Cinchona pubescens, assembly GCA_025175665.1. Taxonomy (NCBI): domain Eukaryota; kingdom Viridiplantae; phylum Streptophyta; class Magnoliopsida; order Gentianales; family Rubiaceae; genus Cinchona; species Cinchona pubescens. The sequence goes on from JANKKI010000110.1 coordinate 2,293,175, forward strand.
TTTTTTTCATAGTTATATATAACTTATAGTAATAAATAATGAAAAATGATGTACTAATTAATAATAACTTGAAATAATAGGTAATAATTTGGATTGTTAAGTTTCTATCTTTGAATAATAAATAATAATTTAGTGTATTAAGTACTATTTCAAAATAAAATAAATAATATCACTTTGGTCTAATTTCAATTAATCGAAAGTGAACTAGCCTAAGGGTCAAGTTGAGTCCAGCATGTCCTGCCCCATCGTGGGCCTGGCACGGGACCAACCTTGAATCAAATATTTCAAATTCTTGGCTCAGCCTGACACATCACGTCGGGGGAGACAACCCGATATAGCACACCCTGTCAAAAGGCTTAAAGCTTAGCACGTCTCAACACAACTCACTGCCATCGATTAGTGTGGGATCATAACTTATCATGGACGATAATTTTATTAGTTTGACAAATTTGCTCTAAATGGATATAATTTATTCTGACAATAAGCACCCTGTATTATATATATGTGTATATAAGTTTTTTGTAACTTGAAAATTTTAATATAAATTTTTAAAACGCCGTAATATATATTAACTATTTTTTTTTTCTTTTTTGAGGTACAAAACTATGAGTTTCTCTACGCATCTTAGCGCTCCCAGTGCCTCGGATTAACTGAATTGTAACTCAGCAGGCCGTTGAAGATGCGATTGTTGCTGTTCAGAATGAATAGACAACGAATTGACCACGTTTACTTAATGAATTTTTTTGTGTTAAATTTTGGGGATTAGGTGGAATCTAATTAAGGGGTTGCCAATTTTTATTTATTTATTTTTTTTAATATGTGCAGAATGGCAGTTTGTAATTTTCACAAAAGGTTTGATCTGCTTATTCTATGACAAATGCTCATGTCGTACGAAGTTTTGTTTTGTAAGCAACAATAAAATTGCTACTTGTAGTCATAATTAACACAACGTTGACATTTTTCATAGGAATCCTAAGGTGATCCTGGTTGTGCCTTGGCCCACCGAAGAATATTTATAGTTTGGAAATATCTCAATATTACACATCTAAGATGTGTATTGTGAATCCTGTCAAATATGAATCAGTTATTTTGAATTTTTAAGAGATTTTTTGAGTCAAGATCTTGAATGTTGGGACAAGGCAGATATATTGTCTTTTATACACAAGTTTTAGATGTGTAAAAAATAGAGTTAATATCCTGATCATATGTTACATGATTTGAGAATTTTTAGGCAGAAAGACATAAAAATTATACAAATTATAATATATTACCTCATACCCAACATCATGGTCTCAACATAATTTTCTCAAGAAGCACACATTTTACACCCAAGTGATCCAAAATAAATTAAACATATAGAGATACTAATTCATGTATTAGATTCATTGGCACATCTTCACTATCCCACTCTATTTTTTACTATTTTATATTTACAGTGAGATTTCAACATATTCTGCTTCTAAGGGGGGGAAAAATTTAAGTCAACGAGCCATAAGGCATGCAGAAACATGTGTTCCCCAGACCTTAGTAGGCACCTTCAAGCTGCAAGGTATGCAGAAACTATATTAAAGGGGCATAATGTTAACGGGGCATGATAGATGTCTTAGCTAAGATATGTTATGTGACTTTTGTCCCACATTGATTATTTTATGGAGAGTTATGTAGCCTTGGTCTTATAAATATAGACCTTAGACTTTGGGCTTTATACACCAAGCAGGCTAAACATAAGAAAGCTTAGTGGGCTATTGGACCTTATTGGTCATTAAACCTTATTGGTCATTAAACCTTTTGTCTTTATTTTGGCTTTTCTTGTGTTTTTGTACTAGTGCTTTTGTGGGCTTAGGAGCACTCTCCTAAAGTTTTTGTATTCTTCTCATATGAGCCAAAATTTTTGCTCGCCTTCGGCGTGGATTTAGGTCTTCACCGAATCACGTAAATCTGGTGTCTCTTTTATTTTCTCTATCTATTATTTTGTTATCGTTTGTTTCGGATTGGTCTCGAATATTTGTCAATTTCTTGGGACACTTCCTAACAAACTGGTATCAGAGCTTCCAGGAAAGTTTTGAGACATTATGACGATAACAAAGACCCATGTAGAGAAATTTGACCGGAGTGTCAACTTCGGGATGTGGCAGCTCAAGATGGAGGCTATCCTGATCCAAGATGGTGTGGACATAGCACTTCATGGAGTTGAGAAAAAGCTAGAGAAGATGTCGGTGGAGGATTTTGATGTCTTAGAGCTGTCTCTTATACACATCTAGATGTGCTTCGGATGATCAAGGTACATCTATACTCTCACATCTTGATAAATTTGATTCCATTGTTATGGATTTGGGGAATATAGATGTAAAAATTGATGATGAGGATCAAGCCCTTTTGTTGTTATGTTCCCTTCCCCTATCATTTAAACACTTTCGTGATACTATGATTTATGGTAAAGAAACAATCTCGTATCGTGAAATTAAGTCTGCTTTAAAATCTAAAGAGCAAATTGATAGGGATATAACTGGGGAAATAGGTGGAAATCAAGCTGAAGGCTTGGTTGCCAGGGGTAGATCTGAAAGGAGAGACTTTGACAGTAATAAATCAAAATCTAGATCTAAATCCAGATATAACAGAAATATGGTATGCAATTATTGTCGTAAAAAGGGGCACATTAAATCCGAATGTTTCAGGTTGAAAAATAAAGATAAGCATCATGATGCATCTAACCAGAAAAATATTGATACTGCCGAGGCTAGTGTTGCAGCTGATGAGAGTGATGGAAATATTTTCTTTGTCACTGATGACAGAACAAGGTCTATAAATGAGTAGATTTTAGATTCGGGGTGCTCTTATCACATGTGTCCCAATAGAGATTTATTTTTCACTTATGAATCTTGTAATGGTGGAATTGTTTTGATGGGTAACAATGCCGTTTGTGATGTTGTTGGTAAGGGTTCACATCTAAGGTGCCTAATTTAGATGGTATAAGAGGACAGTGTCTAACATTAGTGGTAGTTTCAACTAGGCACAGAGGTTACACGCTAGTCTCTTATACATCTCTAGATGTGTAAAGATGCAGCTGAAGGTGCTCTTATACCATCATCAAAGGCACTCTTGTTAGAATTAAAGCTTGCAGGTCTGGTATCATATTCAAAGAATTTTGTAAAGGCGAATTCGATGAATTTTGCAAAAAAGAAGAACCTAAAAGTCAACATTAATCCAAAGTTAGAATGATAAATTAACAACATGACCCTGGCTGTCTCTTATACAGATCTAATGTGGATAAGAGACATTGTATGATCTCTTATCCAGGGTTGACAAAGGACTTTTGGGCAGAGGCGATCTCTACAGCTTGTCATATTGTGAACCGAGCTCCTTAAGAGACAGCTATTGATTTCAAGACTCCTGAAGAAGTTTGGTCAGGTACTCCTGCTAATTACTCTGACTTGAAAGTTTTTGGGTGTCCAACATATATGCACGTAAATGATAAAGATAATAACATTTGTGAAAACCACTAGTACATGAAGTAGTTTCTAAGCCAGGGTGAAAGGCTACAGATTATGGTGTCTTGATCCCAAATCCCCAAAATTTGTAATTAGTAGAGATGTAACATTTGATGAACTTTCTATGATATCTTCAAAAAATGAGCCTTCTAGTTCTTGTGATTCAGATACAGATGATAATACGCAAGTGGAGCTAGAGTTTGGTAGTTCCGATCCTTCTCGCTTAGCCTCT